>OW285235.1:141343309-141640121 GCA_935421215.2 Melolontha melolontha
AGGGGCGTACCGATGAGCCTGTAGAAAGGTGAAATACGTATCTACGTCTCTGGGGATAGGATATATTCGGACACGTTCACAGAAAATATTAATAGTGAACCTGCATTTGAGTTCTGCACACCAGATTTTTAATAATATTTTATATTATTAAAAATACCCTTGTATTATACAAAACTGGTGGGGTTTACCTACTCATGTATGTTTCAATTATTCTGATACATTACACATGCGGTTAAGCCGTAGTATGAGTGAAGGCACAAACAAAATGCAGTTTTCTAGAGAGATTGGCTGTGCCAACCTTTGGAAGGACGTCGTTACTTCACATTAATTATGTGGACGGTATGCGAGGTACTTCGGCTGTCTGACAACAGGCAGCGCCGAATTTACTTCTGCGCTCGGTCTGGATAATTACGGTGATAGGACGATGTGGTTCTTTTCTGTGAAAGTGTCAGGGAATATCCTTTCTCCAGCAGGGGCGTACCGATGAGCCTGTAGAAAGGTGAAATACGTATCTACGTCTCTGGGGATAGGATATATTCGGACACGTTCACAGAAAATATTAATAGTGAACCTGCATTTGTTGTTCTTCACACCAGATTTTTAATAATATTTTATATTATTAAAAATACCTTTGTATTATACAAAACTGGTGGGGTTTACCTACTCATGTATGTTTCAATTATTCTGATACATTACACATGCGGTTAAGCCGTAGTATGAGTGAAGGCACAAACAAAATGCAGTTTTATAGAGAGATTGGCTGTGCCAACCTTTGGAAGGACGTCGTTACTTCACATTAATTATGTGGACGGTATGCGAGGTACTTCGGCTGTCTGACAACAGGCAGCGCCGAATTTACTTCTGCGCTCGGTCTGGATAATTACGGTGATAGGGCGATGTGGTTCTTTTCTGTGAAAGTGTCTGGGAATATCTTTTCTCCAGCAGGGGTGTACCGATGAGTCTGTAGAAAGGTGAAATACGTATCTACGTCTCTGGGGATAGGATATATTCGGACACATTCACAGAAAATATTAATAGTGAACCTGCATTTGTGTTCTTCACACCAGATTTTTAATAATATTTTATATTATTAAAAATACCTTTGTATCATATTATATTGTACTTCTCATTACACTTTCGTTTTGATGAGGGGGACTTTTTATTCCGGTGTTCGCCTCGTATGACACTCTCTCTCATTTTTTCTGAGATCTCAATAAAAATTCACTAAAAGTCGATTAAAATGAACATATATATATATATATATATATATATATATATATATATATATATATTTAAAAAAAGGTATATAACCCCTTACCACAATTATTAGTCGTATCCTAAATACGTATTTCGACAACTAAGTTGTCATCATCAGTAGGTAAAAACTACTAATTAAATGTCGCACATGGGGCACAGTAAAGTAAGAAAAACGCTTCCGCACAACTACTATACACTGCATCCCTGTAAAGACTGTGTACGGACGGTAGAGTCCGGGCACTGTTGCCCAGAAGTAGATAAAATTAATTTTTTAGAAATCATATTGTAAGGAAGGATTAGTGGAAAGTTCAAAAACTGCTTCTTTTTCAGAAACGCATAAATTTTTGAATTGTTCATTGAAAGGATTTGAAATTCGATTGTATTCGCTATTTTTCGTTAAAAAATAATTTCAGGATGACTCCTTAAGTCCTTTTAAATCCACTATTATAATACATTTTACTTCTTCTGACAATTGTACCTTACAGTATGTTACAAAGTAAGTAATTATAATATTTGAAATGTTATATTTTAATTTTTTTATGGTAAATTTATTAATATCTAACATATATAAATGTTAAACAGAAATAAGAAAAACACCCTAACCACAATATATATCAATAAATACTATATACGTATTTCGGTAACTAGGTTGCCATCTTCAATAGAATAACCTAAAACTGAAAAAATGTTAAACGTAGCGTTTTTGGCTAAGGTAAACCTTAGAAGATATGCTCTTCACCAAATCGCCAGTGGGATAACTCTAAATTCCTAACATCGAAATAACACTTATATACTACTTAAACCTAGCTTGAAATTTAGGGAACCGTGAAGCGTGAATACATGAAGCGTAAAAATAATGCTATTGTCACAATAGAGCATACAAACTGGTCTGAGGGATTGGTTCATTGTCATAATTCATTAATTTATTCTTATTTCTATATACCGGGTGGGGGACATAAAGTGTTACAGAGGAATAGCACTCAAACGATTAATCATATCGAAAAATGTTTCAGACAAAAGTTTCAGTGTTCGGGAAGGCGGTCATACTGGGCCACCCAGTTTTTTGATCGGTGTAGGGTAGAAGCTACGTCAATGTCAACTCCAATTTTTTAAATGGAACCATGTATTTTCTTTTCAATAACATTATTACAGATTTTAAGACGAATTCAGCGACCTACAACACAAGGTCATTCTAGTCACGCAAAGTATGAAAATAGTCGAAAAATCGAAAAATATCGGAATAATCAGCATCAACTGTCAACGCATACGGCTGTCAGTTAGTCACGCATTACCTTCTATTGTGAGTACATCAGATCGCGAAAATGGACGACCGTCAAGAATATTTTGACATGTTAATGGTGCTGGGGGAATGCCGCAAACATTACAGAAACGCTGAGCAGTTGTACGCGGCTCGTTATCCAGACAGACAACAAAAATCGCACATGGCATTTGAGCGATTAGCTGACCGTTTCTGTCGCTTCGGTACAATTAAACAAACACGAGCCAAACGTCGACCGATTGTTGATGAAAATGTGGCTGCTATCTTAGCTTTTACAGCACAAAATCCCCATGCGGGCACCAGGCAAATGGAAAGAGAGAGTGGAATTAGTCGGCGATCTGTATTAAGAATATTACATCAACACAAATTACATCCGTATTGTATGTCACTGCATCAGGATTTGTACGGCAATGATTTCCAAAATCGCGTCAATTTCTGTAACTGGATTCGTCGAAAAATGCACACGGATGTTTCATTTTTGAGTCATGTGCTTTTTTCTGACGAAGCTAACTTTACAAATACGGTAAATGTGAATAGACATAATATGCATTACTGGGCAAATGCGAATCCTCGATGGATGAGAACTGTACGATATCAACATCCGTGGTCCGTTAATTGTTGGGCCGGCATTGTCGGCGATCACGTCATTGGTCCACATTTTTTTGAAGGTCACTTAAGTGGTCAAGTTTACGCAAACTTTCTGCAAAATTTTAATTTTTTATATACCGCCTAATTCTGACCAAACGCAACGATGCGAATGTATGAATATTTCTCCCGCTTCGAATACAAATCCCCTGAACGCGTTTAGCCAATCACAAAACAGTCTGTCGCGCAACGATTTAACAATTAATGTCACAAATTAGTGTCACCACTGTCACCCTATACGGAGTCTCTTAAGCGTTTGAATAGTGATAATGCCGCGTTATACACTAGAA
Organism: Melolontha melolontha; assembly: GCA_935421215.2. Classification (NCBI taxonomy): domain Eukaryota; kingdom Metazoa; phylum Arthropoda; class Insecta; order Coleoptera; family Scarabaeidae; genus Melolontha; species Melolontha melolontha. The sequence continues at coordinate 141,346,781 of OW285235.1, forward strand.
GAGAAAGCCGAAATGATGAAATGGTACCTCGCTGATAATTCTTATCAAAGAATATGTGACTTATTTGCTGGAGTTCCTAATGATACGTTCATTTTAGTATGCGCTGCAATAGAACTAAATTCAAATTTGACACATAGCGATATTTCCAACGATTTAGGCATATGCTGCTCTTCCGTTAACTACATACTAAAATTAAATGGTTTTCGTTATTATAAATATTCGAAACATCATCAATTATTTTACGGTGATGAGTTTAAACGGATGAATTTCCGTTATTATATAATTAATTTCTCATTATGAACAATTTATTTTATTATCTGTAAGAGTAAATTTTTCTTTACATTACTAGAATTTAATTTAGTTTTTATTTATTTCTGAAGTTTATTTAGTTTACTATGAATAGTTTTTGTTACCTTTATTATTAAAATTTAAATTATTAAATCTCTTGATGCCTTATTTGCAATTTTCTTAACCGCTTATTAATAATTTTATTACGCTTTGTGTGACCATAGTCAGTATAACGTATTGCAATTTATTTATTATAAAATCATTACAATAACACAGGATTAAACAATTTATAGTCCTTTAATAGTAATTTGGTAATCAATTAATTTTTCTTACGCGGCTCCATAATATGTAAGTGTATATGACATATGACATCGATGTTGACAAGCCTACAGCATTCAGGGGAATTCTATTTGGAGCGGGAGAAATATTCATACATTCGCATCGTTGCGTTTGCTCAGAATTAGGCGGTATACCATCTGGCGATCTTAATATTTGTCAATTTATGTAAACCACATGCTTTTATGTGCAAATAATTTATGTTCACTTTTATTTAAATTTTATTGTCTACATCGTCAACTATTTCATTTATATATTATACTGGGTGATTCTTTTACTCATTACCCGAATTTTTCTTTATTAAGTCATATTGGTGAGATTTAGATATCTTTCACTATTTTAATGTCAGGATCGCTTTGATCACATTTAATTATAGCTTTTATTCAGTCATGTTTAACTTTTTTTATTATTCATATATATAATTAGCAAACCTGGTGAGATTTAGATATTTATCACTATTTTAATGTCAGGATCACTTTGATCATATTTAATTCTAGTTTTATTCATTCAACTTTCATTCTTATTGTTATATTCTGGATACGTTATCCTGTTATTGTTTGTGTGATTCGGAATGATAATAAATCCTCATTGTTATTGTTTTAATTTGAGTTGTTTTATTTAATTTAGCATCGATACATGTACTTTACCTGAATTTATTCAATTTACTACGGCAGAGGCTGTGTTCTCTGTTGCGGCTAAAGAGATAACATTGTGGCGCCCTTTTAGATATAAGATCCCCCCCTCCACTCGCCTCTAAACTGAGCTGGTCTTTAACCGAAAGTTCTCCGGGGCAATCATGTTTTGAAGTATTTTAGGCCCGTTTTTGATTTTTTTTTGAACTTTTAAGTTTGGTTTTGAGTTTTTTTTTCCTTCTTTCAGAAGTGGATTCTGGGAAGAAGAATACTATTTTCTTCTCTTTTCGTTAGTATAGACTTAGTTTTGCAAGAGTTTAGTTGTAAGTAGCAAATTTCTGCTATTACATTTCCGTAGAACGCTGGTGACATCGGCGGGAAATTTTATTTAACTTTAGTTTGACATTCCTACCTATCAGTAATTTATTGGATTTTGAATTAAAAACAAATTTAGAGTAGATTAAGCCGAGAAATATTTTTCGGTCTTGAATTTAGAGTGATTTTGCAGTTTCTTTGTACGTTAGTAATTTTGTTTAGAATCATTAAGGAGTTGTCTGAGGGGCCTTTCGGTTGTTTTGTTTTCCCAAAAGTTAGTGGGACTTAGAGTTTTTGGATATTTTGTAATTTTGAGATTTTTGTTTTTTTGTTCATTAACTTAAGTCAGTATAGAGAGGAAAATCGAAGTAAACCGATTAGACAAAGGCGAACTTCCTTACGAGCAGTGTTACTGACAAAATATCTGTTAAAGCTAAGAGATTGGCATTATGGGGTTTTCTTAAATTAGAATTCACCGGTATAAAAATGCAGTACCTTAAGTATCCTTTTTCATTTGAGGAAGACAAAGTTTATCTTGAACAGAAATTAACCCAGATTGGGGTTTCTTTAGAAACTTTTATTGATTCGGATAGCAGTACAGTTTATTTGAAATTAGTCACGAAATTTGTACACATTTTTAATCGTATTAAACGAGTTAGTGCGAAATCAGAAGAGGAGAAATCAACGATTTCTACATTAATGCTATATTGCATGACTTTGCCCAGCGCTTTAAGATCACGCGCGAGACAATATAAAAAGGCTCTTTCTTCGGGAATGGCACAATTAGATATATCAGCGATTTGGTCTTCAACCGCTATACAAAAAGCATCCGATGATTCAGATGAGGAAATTTTGGATTCTGATTCCTCCGCAGATGGTATTGTTCCTCCTATATCTTCTGGAACACCAAAACGATCTGGTGAATTTTCATCTTTACCCACTATTGGTAATGCCATCCCTAGTGTGTCTGCTCCTGCAGTAATGTCGATTCATCTTTCTGTATTGAAAGTAGTCCCAGTTTCGAAATGGAATATCGAGAAATTTGAAGGAGAAAGAACTAAACTTTCTGTCAGTGCCTTTTTAGAAAATATCGATAATTTATATGTCTCCAGAAATGTTTCTCGTGACCAATTGTTAAATTCTGCTATTGATTTATTTACAGGTAAAGCTCTTATTTGGCTTCGTTCTATTCGACCAAAGTTGACGTGTTGGTCTGATTTAGTTAGAGAATTACTAGTTAAATTTCAGCCTCATGATTTCAATGAACGACTTTTCGAAGAAATTCGCTATTGAACACAAGGACCTAATGAGTCCATAGTTATTTTTATTGCCGTAATGAAAAATATGTTTAGTAGATTAACAGAGCCTGTTCCTCCTGAGTTATGTTTGAGAATTCTTTTAAGAAATGTGGCTCCTTTCTTTCAGAATTATTTAGAGTTAATTGAGGTGACTTCCATTGACGATTTTCTAGAACTTGGTTGAAAACTTGAAGCTAAGAAAACTTCTTTAGATTCTTTTATGCCTCCACCTAGAAATAGGAATTCTTTAAGGGAACCTGATTTAGCCTACGTAAATTCACCTTCTGTTAACACTGTTCAGGCAAATTCTGGACCTTCTACTTCCAAATTGCAATGTTGAAATTGTCGCAAGTTAGGACATTTGGCGCAAGGCTGTAGAGAACCTAAGATTACGATTTACTGCTGAAAATATGAAAAACAAGGTATGACAGTGGAAAATTGTTCCAGGTGTCATAATTAGAATTCGGAAAACTTCCGGAGGAGACGCTGATTGGTCAGCAGTCGCTCTCCTTACCATCTGTCAATAACAGAATTGTTTTAGACCACAAGCAAAAATATTTTCTTGATTTTATCCTAGTTCTGGTCCAATGCGATGAGAGGGCTTATTTACAAGTCACAATTTTATGAAATAATATGTTAGGATTGTTAGATTCTGGTGCTACGAATACAATTATCGGTGGTCCAGGATGAAACCAACTTCGGGGCTTAAATTTAGAGTTGGATAGTACCGAGACTGAATGTACTATTGCGAATGGGCCCAAGTGTGAGGGCTTGGGGACAGTGTTGTTGACAATGAGGTTGCGAGATCGAATGCGCGTCCTCAAAGTTCTAGTAATTCCTTCCTTGCCACATTTCTGGTGCAAGATGGGCATTGTGCCTCACTTGACGAATGGAGATTGGCAATTCACTGTTTCAGCGAATATGTAGGTTACGACTATCCACTTAACATCCCAGACATGCCAGGGGAACAAGGACGGGTTCTGTTTGATTTAATCGAGACAGCGTTCGAGGAAATGGGTCCAGAATTGGGTTGTACGAGTTTGGTAGAGCACGAGATTAAGACCTCTTCTACGCCTATCAAACAACGCTATTTCCCAGTCTCTCCAGTAATGCAGGGCCATTTTGATAACGAACTGGATAAACTTCTTGAGCAAGGGATTGTGGAGAAATCCACCAGTTCTTGGTCACACCCATCCTTTTGGTCAAGAAGAAGGACGGTAGTTATCGTGTGTGCGTTGACTTCCGTAAGCTAAACAGCGTGACTGAGAAGGTACATAACTTCTTCCTTATGTGTCGAATATCTTGGATAGGCTCCGTAACGCTCAGTACTTGTCTTCCCTGGATATTCAGTCTGCATATTTCCAGGTGCCCTTAGCCAAAACATCTAGGTCTTACACTGCGTTCACCATTCCGAATCGAGGACTATTTCAATTTCGTAGATTACCAATGGGGTTATCTGGATCCCTTGCAACTTTTCAACATTTAATAGATACAGTTTTAGAGCCTGAATTGTAACCATATGTATTTACATATTTGAACGATATTATTATAGTTACACCAACTTTTGGTAAACATGTTGAAGTTCTTAAAGAAGTATTTAGACGACTTAAACAAGCGAATTTGACTGTCTCGAAAGAGAAGTGTTTCTTTTGAAGACCACAGCTTAAATATTTAGAATATGTTGTAGATAAGCATGTGCTATGTGCCCCCCCGAACTAGTCTTGCGCCTTCTAATGTATTACCTTTACTTATGAACTTACCCAATATACCTCAATACATGATTGCCCCGGAGATCTTTCAGCTAAAGACCAGCTCAGTTTAGAGGCGAGTGAAGGGGGATCTTATATCTAAAAGAGCGACACAATGTTATCCCTTTAGCCGCAACAGAGAATACAGCTCGGATATAAAAATATTAAAGTTGAATGAATACAAATCAAATTATAATTAATTATGATCAAAGCGATGTTGACATTACAATAGCGAACGATATCTATGTAACGTATAAAAATCTGGTTATGAGTAAAAGACTCACGCAGTATAATATATTAATAAAATAGTTGAAAATGCAGACAATAAAATTAAAACAAAGGTGAAATTAAATGAAATGCACATAAAAGCATGTGGTTTAGATAAATTAACAAATAATCAGATCACCAGATGGTATATATAAAAATTTAAAGGTCAACGTTTGAATTGCTTTGACCAATATGGAAAACAATTCAATTGATTAAAAATCTTAGATCTAAGAATTGCATCAGTAATTTATCAAATATCTTTCATAAACCTTAGATCGATATTTGTACACCTTGCATATGCAATAATACCCTATATAACACAAATCAGTATTTAAACTAATGGCGAAAATTTCACTGGATAAAAGTATACCAAAATTTATCTATTAAGCTTTGTCCGCACTGTGTATGCAAAGATATTTTACTTATATAAAAAAAATGGATTGTTCAGTAAATTTTACTGATGATAATTACAGAAATTATAATATCAAAATTATTTCTAAATAAATTTTATGTTTCCACACGGTATATGTACAAATAAATCTTACACAATGATTTTAATAAAATTGACTATTAAATTAGGTATAATTTTTTCCCACTATGGAAAAAAAATAATTGTTATATATATATATATACCTATATATATATATATATATATATATATATATATATATATATATCAGGAAAAAAAACTCATTAATTTACACAAATTTTTGTGATTCCGTGCGACGCTGACAATTGATTGTATCGTTACGGACTACTGCCTTTCTTGTGGCGTCTGCAGAGAAGAAGGAACAAAATGGACGTCTACCTCATGTCCAGCATACGTTGTTCGAATGAATTTTGTGGGTTAAAGTTAAAACGCCGTACCAACTTGCTTGCCCTATTATATAGGAGGAGAACAAAATATATAAAAAAATAATGAAATACTCGAACTAATTAATGGAACCAAATCTGATCTAAATAACAATAAAATCTACCAAATATATTCTCGAAGACACTCACCTCATATAAAACGTATTCGGGGCTACCACATGGTCGATGTTCGCCTGACAAAGAATTTACATTTTTATTTATCCGTGTAACTACACGAGAAAATAACGATAATACTATCTCTCGTTACTTCCTAAAATCCAAGCTAGAAATGCCAACCCGCATTTCCGAACAGTATCACTGTATTATCCAATTCTAACTTATAAGGTGTTCTTTATCATCATGGAACAACCACTTAGGCTTCATAAAAAGAGCACAATAAATGAGAGCGAAACCCACTCCGTGTCCAGTTTTATATGAAGCCGGATTTACGTCACATAGAAAAAAACATATTCGAAAGAGTATACCAATAATAACTAATAGATGACTCTGTAGGCCTACATATCGTATTTTGACAAAATTAAATGCCTAATCATTTTTAATGAAATTATATCTTCAAAAATTTCCTATAAGTTCCTATAAAAGCAATGTCAATGAAAATAAAACCAACTGCCTTACGATATTTGAAAGGGAGGCTTAAGTTCAATAGGAACCATTAACTGATAATAGTACGTATATAACCAAGTTAATTATTAGGAATCAAGAAGTACAATAAATATAATTAAATTTTAGGTATTGTACAGTCGAAGAGTAGTAGTTATAATTATAGCAGACCTAGTATAATATACAGTGTTATTCAAAAATAACGAACGGACAAATGGCAGAATAAGGTGAACTAATGTTTAAGCAACTAAAGTAGTACGATAATTAGTAAATATTATATAGCTGAAGTAAATTGTACGAGGGTCGAATTTGAAGTATTACACATGGTTTGGGGGTTTAGGCTACTTTGGATATTCCTACACCGAAAAATGTTTCGGAGGTGAGGCGAGTATTAGGTTGTTTAGGTAGGTATCGTCGTTTCTTCAAAAGCTATAGTGATATCATACAACCACTGACTAATTTATTAAGAAAACGTCAAAAGTTTATTTGGGATGAGAATTGTGTTGCAGCTTTCGATGCATTGAAAGAACACTTAGTTAATGCACCTCTTTTAGATTGTCCAGATTTCAATTTATCGTTTCAGTTACAAACCGACGCTAGTGGTTATGGAATTGGCGGAGAGTTGCCTCAACAACATCCTGAATTAGCTGAACAAATAATATGTCATTTGTCGACTTGTCACTTGTCACTTGTCGACACGTCAGGAAAGATATTTTTCTACGACTGAACGTGAATGTTTAGCTGTATTGCGGGCAATTGAAAAGTTACGTCCTTATTGGGACGGAGTAAGATTTACGATCATTACTGATCATTATAGGTTAGTTTGGTTAAATAGATTACAGTCTCCTACAGGAAGATTAGCGAGATGGGCAGACCGTCTTCAACAATATGATTTCGACATTATACATAGAAAGGGTAAGGCACATGTGGTTCCAGATACTTTATCTAGATCTGTACCGATTCTAGATACGATTGAGACTAATTTTGAACAGAATACTAGTTCGACAGTTAATGATCGTTGGTATGATTAACTTATCATTAAAGTACAGAAAATAACACGAAAGTATACTGGCAAGTTTTCCAAGGAAAACTTTTTAAATACACTAAACCTAGATATTCTGCTCTGGGATCAGATAAAGATAATTGGAAAGAAGTGGTACCATTAGCTCTAAGAGTTTCTTTGATTAAACGAACTCATGATAAACTTTGTCATTTCGGTGTCAACAAGACTGTACGCAAACGCCAACTACATTACTACTGGCCGAAGATGCGTTGTGACGTAGGTAGAGTTCTACGAAGCTGTCATGTTTGTCAAGCTATAAAGGCTGAATTAAGGAAGCCTCCTGGGTTGATGTTGAGTCCACAAACTATGATCACTAACCCTTTGGCGTTACTTTGTGCAGATTTTGTGGGACCTCTTCCAAGATCCGTAGCAGGTTATCTACACATTTTAGTAGTTGCAGATTGTTTTAGTAAATTTCGCTTGATGTTTCCCGTAAGAACAGCTACCGCCGCTACTGCCTATCGACTGATAGAGGAACAAGTATTTTTAGTTTTTGTAGTTACACATCGTGACACTGATGTTCAGTTTCGGTCAAAGGAATTTAAAGCCCTAATGTCTAGGGATAATATGCGAATTAGGTATACTGCTTTGTACCATCCTCAGGCTAATCCTTGCGAAAGGATCAATCGGGTTCTGAAAAACATGCTAGGATCGTATGTCTCGGATAACCATCGACATTTAGAGCGCTACTTAGCTCATGTCGGGTTTGCGGTCAGATCAGCGCAACATGAAGTCACAGGATACAACCAGAATTACACTTCGGAAGGGAGTTAGCCAAAGTTAGTATCAAACTAAGAAATGAAAAGCCCATAGAATTTGATCTATCACGTGTTACTCAAGAACGTCAAGACGCCTTCCATCAATTGCATCAAGAGGTAACGTTGCGCCTGAAGAAGGCCTATGAAGTTGGTAATAATCAAAAGAACTATGATTTACGTCGTCGTCATGTTGGATATTTGCCTAACGAATTAGTTAGGAGGAAAAATTATATTCCTTCAGATACTGCTAAATATTTTACTGTTTAATGATGAGTATAAAATAGTTCGGGCGAGAGAACGTGTTTCTATTGAGCTCCGGAGTTTTTCTTAAAAATTAAAAGTACAATTTTTAATACGCGAGATAGTAGCAAGAGTGTTAAAACGAGAACACACAAGCTTCATACTGAATGGGAAAAATAATTAAGTACACGATTGGGAAAGGAACAACAAAATTAAACGAAAAAATTCAAGTATTAGAAAGAGAAATGGAGATTATGAATCAAATAAATTCGGAATTGTGCAAGTGCCAGTGTGTGAAAGAAAACAAGCAAGATAAAATTGAATTAATAAATAATCAAGTCAATGATTGAGATGAGCAGACGGTAACTGTTGGGGATAAGGACGGCCCTATTTCGGCCGCTGTGAGTAATACTTACAACAAAGACAAAAAGGATATTATTATAATACAAAGGTATTTTTAATAATATAAAATATTATTTAAAATCTGGTGTGAAGAACACAAATACAGGTTCACTATTAACATTTTCTGTGAACGTGTCCGAATATATCCTATCCCCAGAGACGTAGATACGTATTTCACCTTTCTACAGGCTCATCAGTACGCCCCTGCTGGAGAAAGGATATTCCCAGACACATTCACAGAAAAGAACCACATCGCCCTATCACCGTAATTATTCAGACCGAGCGCAGAAGTAAATTCGGCGCTGCCTGTTGTCAGACAGCCGAGGTACCTCGCATACCGTCCACATAATTAATGTGAAGTATCCTTCCAAAGGTTGGCATAGCCAATCTCTCTAGAAAACTGCATTTTGTTTGTGTCTTCACTCATATTACAGCTTAACCGCATGTGTAATGTATCAGAATAATTGAAACATACATGAGTAGGTAAACCCCACCAGTTTTGTATAATACAAAGGTATTTTTAATAATATAAAATATTATTAAAAATCTGGTGTGAAGAACACAAATACAGGTTCACTATTAATATTTTCTGTGAACGTGTCCGAATATATCCTATCCCCAGAGACGTAGATACGTATTTCACCTTTCTACAGGCTCATCGGTACGCCCCTGGTGGAGAAAGGATATTCCCAGACACATTCACAGAAAAGAACCACATCGCCCTATCACCGTAATTATTCAGACCGAGCGCAGAAGTAAATTCGGCGCTGCCTGTTGTCAGACAGCCGAAGTACCTCGCATACCGTCCACATAATTAATGTGAAGTTACGACGTCCTTCCAAAGGTTGGCACAGGCAATCTCTCTAGAAAACTGCATTTTGTTTGTGTCTTCACTCATATTACGGCTTAACCGCATGTGTAATGTATCAGAATAATTGAAACATACATGAGTAGTGTATCAGAATAATTGAAAGATACATGAGCAGGTAAACCCCACCAGTTTTGTATAATACAAAGATTTTTAATAATATAAAACTATTATTAAAAATCTGGTGTGAAGAACACAAATGCAGGTTCACTATTAATATTTTCTGTGAACGTGTCCGAATATATTAATAATAAAATAATTAATAATAAAAATATTAATAGTGAACCTGCATTTGTGTTCTTCACACCAGATTTTTAATAATAGTTTTATATTATTAAAAATACCTTTGTATTATACAAAACTGGTGGGGTTTACTTACTCATGTATGTTTCAATTATTCTGATACACTACTCATGTGTGTTTCAATTATTCTGATACATTACACATGCGGTTAAGCTGTAATATGAGTGAAGACACAAACAAAACGCAGTTTTCTAGAGAGATTGGCTGTGCCAACCTTTGGAAGGACGTCCTTACTTCACATTAATTATGTGGACTGCTTGCGAGGTACTTCGGCTGTCTGACAACAGGCAGCGCCGTATTTACTTCTGCGCTCGGTCTGAATAATTACGGTGATAGGGCGATGTGGTTCTTTTCTGTGAATGTGTCTGGGAATATCCTTTCTCCAGCAGGGGCGTACCGATGAGCCTGTAGAAAGGTGAAATTCGTATCTACGTCTCTGGGGATAATATATATTCGGACACGTTCACAGAAAATATTAATAGTGAACCTGTAATTGTGTTATTCATACCAGATTTTTAATAATATTTTATATTATTAAAAATACCTTTGTATTATACAAAACTGGTGGGGTTTACCTACTCATGTATGTTTCAATTATTCTGATACATTACACATGCGGTGAAGCCGTAATATGAGTGAAGACACAAACAAAATGCAGTTTTCTAGAGAGATTTGCTGTGCCAACCTTTGGAAGGACGTCGTTACTTCACATTAATTATGTGGACGGTATGCGAGGTAGTTGGCTGTCTGACAACAGGCAGCGCCGAATTTACTTCTGCGCTCGGTCTGAATAATTACGTTGATAGGGCGATGTGGTTCTTTTCTGTGAATGTGTCTGGGAATATCCTTTCTCCAGCAGGGGCGTACCGATGAGCCTGTAGAAAAGTGAAATACGTATCTACGTCTCTGGGGATAGGATATATTCGGACACGTTCACAGAAAATATTAATAGTGAACCTGTATTTGTGTTCTTCACACCAGATTTTTAATAATATTTTATATTATAAAAAATACCTTTGTATTATACAAAACTGGTGGGGTTTACCTACTCATGTATGTTTCAATTATTCTGATACATTACACATGCGGTTAAGCCGTAATATGAGTGAAGACACAAACAAAATGCAGTTTTCTAGAGAGATTGGCTGTGCCAACCTTTGGAAGGACGTCGTTACTTCACATTAATTATGTGGACGGTATGCGAGGTACTTCGGCTGTCTGACAACAGGCAGCGCCGAATTTACTTCTGCGCTCGGACTGAATAATTACGGTGATAGGGCGATGTGGTTCTTTTCTGTGAATGTGTCTGGGAATATCCTGTCTCCAGCAGGGGCGTACCAATGAGCCTGTAGAAAGGTGAAATATGTATCCACGTCTCTGGGGATAGGATATATTCGGACACGTTCGCAGAAAATATTAATAGTGAACCTGTATTTGTGTTCTTCACACCAGATTTTTAATAATATTTTATATTATTAAAAATACCTTTGTATTATACAAAACTGGTGGGGTTTCCCTACTCATGTATGTTTCAATTATTCTGAGACATTATTATAGATGAATTGAATGATAAAATAAAAATTCTGGAAGATCAAATAGTGTTATTGAAGAGTATTAAAAAATATGAGAATAAATCGACATCAAAGGAGAAAAAAACAATAGGTATAAAAACGCCGGACGAGACAAGAACTATTTGTTCCGAAAAATGCGACCAGTCGGGTAAAAACGTGACGGATACAGGAAAAACGGAAGACAAGCAATCTATGAATAATAATAATATAAGTGAACAAATTCGTTCTTATACAGCTATTGTGGACAATAATAATCCTAAGAACAACAGGTTTCGGAGATCTGAAACAAATATCGTGAAAGTAACACGAAAAAATACTTCACTAGAGGCAATGGACAAAACAGCCTTGATATTTGTCTTAAGCTTGAAAGATACAACAGTAAATGATGTAAAAAAATATTTGGATGAAAACAATGTAAGCACAATAGGTTGTGAAAAGTTAAATTTTAACAAAGACAGAGCGGCATTTAAATTGACAGTAAGAGGAGAATTAAGGGAAACCGTTTTGGATGGGAGTTTGTGGCCGAGTAATGTTATCATCAAGCCTTACCGAAATTTTCGGAAAAGGAACCACGAGGAAAAGCGAACCTAACTGGAAAAAAATGCATTCAAATTGACAATAATGCATAACAACATACAGAGTCTTAGAAATAAAACTGACATTATGAGTGTATATTTGGATGGTTTGGTATATCCTATTCATGTCCTAGCCTTAACTGAACACTGGCTTGAACCTGGATAGGAACGGTGTATGATGCTGGATGGCTAATTGCTCATCTCAAAATACTGCAGACCAACAAGACAGCATGGCGGGTCTTGTATTTTTGTTAGAGAGATTGTGGAATTTGATGCAGTGGAATACATAGAAAATAAAAGCATAGAAATGGCGCTTGAGTGTAGCTCGGTACTATCACATACATTAAAATTAATTATTGTAAATATATATAGACCACCATAGGGGAATATGGATATATTTAGACATACCTTTGAAGAAATATTGGAATTCATAATTTCCAAGTATGGATATTATACATTAGTTATTACTGGTGACTTTAATCTGAGATTCTTGGACGCTGATGATCCGGATGTCAGGAATTTTTCGGATATCTTGGCTTCTTTCGATTTGACGACTACTGTCTCTGAACCGCTAAGAATCACAAGTAGGTCTGAAACTCTGCCAGATAATATTAACTGTCGCGTTGTGGACGCGGCGTGGTCGGATCATAAGGGTCAGGAGATTAGCTTTACATATTTGAATATTTGTGATCCAGAGCTGGTCAGGACCAGGATGAGACATTATACCAAATATAAGTTAAATTTAATTTCGAAAAAAGTTAGTAGTGTAAATTGGATCAATTACTTAACGATAGAGAACTTGCTACGAAAGTGTATGTAGTGTGCTTTTGAATATTGTCAATGAAATCTGTCCATCTACGTTCAAACAAACAAGAAGAAAAACGAATCCATGGCTAACTAACGAACTCAGGAAAAAGTGTGGAATTAAAAGGAAATTATACGAGGGTTATATCGAAAACAGGTTACCTAAAGAACTCTTTAAAAATTACGCAGATAATGTAAAAAGTGAAATCAAGAAGGCTAAAACGACATATAATTCAAATTACATTCTGTTATCGAATAATAAAAGTAAGGCAACATGGGCGTTGGTGAATAACATGGCAGGGAGAAAGAAGAAGCAACGGAATTTTAAAGTTGCTGGAATAATAGACCAGAAAGAGCTCTTGGACTACACCAACAGATATTTCCTGGGTATAGTTGATAATATTGATCAAATACAGCCAGCACATTTTTGAAGAAATGTCCTGTAAGGAGACGTATTTTCTGGAACCGACGACACCGGCAGAGTTACTCAACACTATAATGGAACTGAAGAACACCATGTCCGCGGGACATGACGAAATATCCGTTCCCGTAATTAAAGCCGTCGCAGAGCATCTGGCTGACCCACTGTGTCATATTGTCAATAGATGTTTCGAGACGTCCACCTTTCCGGATGCTTTGAAGACGGCTGTTGTGTGTCCAGTGTACAAGAAAGAAGATGTTCATGACATCACAAATTATAAACCTATAGCACTTATTTCGAAAGTGGCCAAGGTGTTTGAAAAACTGATATATAGAAGAATGAATGGATTTCTTGACAAAAATAAACTTATCACAGATAGACAGAATGGATATCAAACAGGAAAATCGGCATGTTCAGCCGAATTTCAGGTGATTTGTGAAATACTTGATGCCTGGTCGAACAAAGAGCAAGTAGCAGGAATTTTTATGGACTTGTCCAAGGCTTTTGATAGCATTAATCACAAAATACTTTTGGAGAGACTGGAGAACTTGGGATTTAGGGTTACCGCTAGTATTAATTATCCTATGGCCTTATTTGCGGATGATATTTCATTGGCAATAAGATCAACGGAAACAAACATCTTGAGGGAAACCATTGCACGGGTATTGCCTCTGTGAGCGCATGGTTCAACTTAAGTTGAATGTGGGCAAGACCCAAATCATTCATTTCTCAGCGGGAAGATCTTGTTGTAAACCATGGAGACGATGTACTAACCTCGTCGCCCAAAGTAATGTTTCTCGGCATAAGGGTCGATTCACAACTGAATTGGAAGTCCAATATACAACATCTATTTCGGAGGATTTCTCCATTTCACTATGCCCTTAGGGTTATCGCCGGCTCAGTAAACAGTGAAGTCAGTTTGTGTGCGTATCGAGCTTACGTAGAATCGTGGTTGCGGTATGGTTTGGTCTACTGAAGGAACAGTGTGGATGTGGGAACACTTTTTATTCTACATAAGAAATGTCTTCGTGGAGTTTTTAAATTGGGACTTACTGACTCGTGCCGAGAAACATTTAGAACAAGAAAAGTACATACGCTTATCGGTCTTTAATTCTGGAGTGTACTTTGTGTGTGAGAAGGGGTATGAACAGTGCGTTTGGCAGGTATTTCTTAAATCACAAGTACAGTACTCGCGGGACGGAAAGTGTCTATTTTGCGGTGCCACAAACAACTCTGACCAGGGTACAAAAGAATGCAACTAGTCAGGCCTTAAATATTTATAATCATAGCCCAAAGTACATTAAGGACTTGAGCAGGGAAAAGTGCTTCAAAAAACAAAACTTTTTTATATACAGTGCGTCCATAAAGTATGGACACAAGCCCGTAGTAACGTTATTGTGCATTATTTGATAAAATGCAAAGGTATATCGACTAATGTTTTTTATTAGCTATATTTAGATGCTACCATTTTGTTTTTTCCGTCGACCTTGAATAATTTATGACGTCATTGATAATTTTTTTAAATGTCAACCCCATTTTTTTTATGGATTTTGAAAGCTTTTACAATTCTTATTCGATGATGTAGAAATTTTGATATGTTACATTAGAAAATATATACTCTGGCGGTCATTACGATCAAAGAATGTTATATGACCTATAGGTGAATTCCTCTAATTTAGTAAGCCTTCACGTATTAACGTATGATTGAGAAATTAACGACTTTTGTGCTGTAATATTAATTTAAGTCATTATGCCGCGTTTTGCTAATGCAGAATATTCTGATATGGTTTTGTTATATGTCTTTTGCAATAGAAGTGGACGTGCTGCAGCTGCGGAGTACATCAGGCGATACTCAGATCGCATTGTTCCTCATCACACAACATTTTCAAAAGTTTTTCGCTGTTTAAGAGAGACAGGATCTTTCCCAAATCCTTGTGTAGGAAAATATCGATATAGAAACGCCGAAGAAGTTGTAAATGAACTTGAACGAAGTCCTTTTACCAGTATTCGTAGAATATCTCATTCAATGGGAATTCCTCAAACCAACGTATGGAGAATTCTGCACCTTAATGAGCTTTATCACTATCGTTTACAAAAAATCCAGCATTTACTTCCTGGTGATTTAGAAAATCTATTACGGTATTTCCAGTGGTTACAAAATAATTTAGAGGTTATTCGACACATACTTTTTATGATGAGGCCCAATTTACAAGGAATAGTATAAACAACACACGTAATTCTTATATCAGGGCGGATCAAAACCCACACGAAACAATCGTAGTTAACCATCAACACCGTTTTTCCGTCAAAGTGTGGTGCGGCTTGTTAAATTATCATCAAATGGGGCCTTATTTTATTGAAGAACGGCTTAATGCAGAAACTCAAGTGATAAGTGATTTAAAAACGCAGAAATCATTTGAAGGGTAAGGGAATAAAACAAGGAATGTTATAAAACCCACATTTGAAGAAAACTGGGTTTTTATTATTATTTCTTTAATGTTAATGTTAAACAAGAAATATAGACGAAAACAAACTTTTCACTGTATTACAGATGCTAACACAATACAAAAATGAAAAATAGTTTCACAGTTACTGAGAAGACATGCAGATTGGTGGTGCATAAAAAAGGAATGGTTATATTATATTTGGTAGTTCCGTTTCCTATTCCTTTTTTTCTCTTTCCTTTTATATGGAGGCTGTGTGTAGAATAAGGCAGCATCTCGATTTTCATATAATCCTTTGAGGATTTGAATATTTAGGTACTTATCTTCATTTATTGGAAGAACCCCTAAGAAAAATTATAAAAGCTTTAAAAAAAGAATTAATAAAAACGCTCCATGAAAAGTTATAACTATATTAACTTTGTGTAGAAAGTATAAATTCATTTTCAACCAGCATGGTTTGTTGATCAAGCATTTTACCTCTTTTGGCAATAGGAGATTGCAGCCAGTGCCCGTTGTAATTAGTGGCTCAATAAACGGATATGTTCTTTGGAGTAATAAATTTCTCTCGTGCTTTGTATAGGAAATGGGCATTTTTTTAAAGAATAATCATTCTTGAAAAATTCAGTCCAACCTCTAATCATTGTTTGCTGGACCTCGACAACAGTAAATTGACAAGGATTCTTTCGAGAATAACTTAGAAGCTCATACCAATCATTTGGAATTTCCATCCTTTTTTTTTGAGGTTAACGATTTCCATATTTTTGTCACATTCAATATAGGAGGAAACTTACCACATTTTAGAAGAAGAATTTCCGAATTTCTTAGAAGATATTCCTTTGGAAGCTCATCATATCATGTTGTTTCAGCAAGATGGGGCACCACCACATTTTGGGAGACAAGTGACGGTGTTTCTTAATCAAAACTTTCCGGAAAGGTGGATAGGACGAGGTGATTCTGTACATTGGCAAGTTCGGTCAGCTGATTTGTCGCCTTTAGATTTTCTTTTGTGGGGTTGCCTCAAATCTCGTGTGTATAGTAATGGTAAAGTAGATACACGCAAAGAGTTGACTGACCGCATAGTTGAAGCTACTAGTTCTCTAAAGAATTAATTAGAATCAATTAACAGGAAACATTCTATGACACGAAGAATAGCTGCTTGTTTAGAAAATGGCGATTCTCATTTTAACAGTTACTGTAATTTTGTGTTAATTATCTATCAATTTATGAATAAAATTTCCTTTCCCATTTTTTAAATTTAAATTGCATCGATATCTACAAAACAAAGAGGAATTCACATATAGGTCATATAACATTTTCTTATCGCAATGACCGCCAGAGTATATGGTATAAATTTGTCGGTCGAGTCGCGGAATATCCTGTATATATTTGTTTAGATCATTTCTTAGCCGTTCATTAAATATATCGATTGATAAATTCTTGTAGTTTTTCGGCCTTAATACGAAATATTTACAAATATCAAATCAGTATGTAATTGCAAAGTAAGTGAGGATGTAAACATTGCTGTCTACAAATTACAAAGCAAATCATACGAAACTTTTAATTGAAAAATATTGTCTACGTTGGGACTTGATCCCAAGGCAATAACTGACATTTGCTTTCAATAACTGACAACTGCTATCAAATCTGATATCTGCTTTCAAAACTGACTTCTGCTTTCAAACTTAACATTTACATTCAATAACTGACATCTGAATCATTAACACTGTTACTTTATAACGAGCCATCGAAAAAATTCATAATTGGAGTAGACTGTGAAATTGGGTTGATACTTTAACCACTTCCACATAATGACATAATGACACATAAATTTTGATTATGATTTCGATATTAAAAAAATTAGTTGTTTTCTTTTTTGGTGTAGTATTATTTCAATGCCATAAACCTTTTTTTACAATGAAACTGTCAAGCATCAAGTAATGTGTCATTATGTGGAAGTGGTTAAAGTACCAATCCAATTTCACAGTCTACTCCAATTATGAATTTTTTCGATGGCTCGTTATATGCATTTCTAAATAGCTTGAACCAAGGTCTATCGTGGCCTAAGTGGTAAAGCAACGGTCCGGCAAACCGTAGACTTGGGTTCAAGTCCCAACGTTGACAATATTTTCAATTAAAAATTTCGTATGATTTGCTTTGTAATTTGTAGACAGCAATGTTTACATCCTCACTTACTTTGCAATTACATGCCAATTTGATATTTGTAAATATTTCATATAAAAGCCGAAAAACTCCCAAGAATTTATCAATTGATATATATATATATATATATATATATATATATATATATATAACAATTGATAAATTATTGGAGTTATCAATTGTTATATTTAATAAACGGCTAAGAAATTATCTAAACACTATATATATATATATATATATATATATATATAAATATATATTGGTAGTACAGCGACAGTAACATCCGCTCGATATGTTGAAATGCTTCAAACATTCTTTACACCGAGACTGTACGAGCTTAATCTTAACATCGAAAACATGTGGTTCCAGCAGGACGGAGCCACCTCACACACTGCTCGACATTCGATGGCAGCAGTTCGTCAATTGTTTGGAAGACGCATTATTTCACGTAACGGTGAGATTGAATGGCCTGCGAGATCCCCTGATCTTAGTGTGTGCGACTTCTTCCTGTGGGGGTATCTTAAAGGCAAGATGTACCGTACACGTCCTGCAACAATCCATGAACTGAAGGAGAACATTCAACAAGAAATCATTGCCATTCCCCAAGATTTGCTACACCGCGCATTCCAGAGTTTTCATAACAGGCTGTTAGAGTGTGAACGCCGAATGGGAGGACATCTTTCCGATGTCATCTTTAAAAAGTAAAGAGACACTTTTGAACATTTTGATTGTAAAAACATAAATGGCATGCTGCATACATGCACTTTCGTTAATAAATTACTAGTTTTATGAATTTATTCGTGGACATGACGTTATTTCAAAATTTCCCGTTCCCCTGCGCCACCCTGTACAATCATAATCTCTAAATGATTCTTTAACTTCATCCGTTTCTAGAAGGGTTTTATTCAACGATTTGCTAGCAATTATCGACTTAGCTGGACGCGTACTCAATAGTGATACGGCATGCGCCATTGATTTATCTAAATCCATGCTTCCACTTGTATCCGTTTCGTCTTCTTTACTTTCATCTCCTTCCCTTCCTTCTGGCGTTTCTGGCAACAGGTGACCTATGTATTCATCTTCTAAAAATGCAGGTTGCGTGAATGACGGTGACATCTTAGATATTTGGGCCTCTGGTTCAGAGTCCAGTGTTGCTAGAACTTTAGATGTTCGAGGTGTAGTAACAACTCCTTCCAATTTGCGCTTGGTCGGGGAAGAATGAGTGTATGGGCCAAACCAGGATACATGTTTTCATTAAGGTGACCTAGCCGTATAATAGAAGTGCCTTGTATTGGTGCATATAATTTTTCTGGAAAAATTTCAGATCTGGTCTGGTATATCCTCTATAGCGTCCTTTGAGTGGGTTCTACTTTGCTTCGGAATGGTGCTACCTAATTTCATGGCAATTTCTTGCAAAGGTTTGGATATTGGTGCATACTGTATATCAATATCTCTTTGAGACTTCGCTATATCAGCCCTTAGTGTTCTCAATGTTTCCTTTAAAACTGTGCGAGCTTCTACTAAATTATTTATTAATTTATCATCCATGTCTCTTTACTATTTAACGAATACTTAAATACTGATGTAGAATTACTAAAGTAGGATCCTTTTAATGGTGTTTTTAGAGGAACTTATTGTAAGTATCAAAACCTAAACGGTATCTTCCTTCATTATACTTACAGTCAATATCGATAAATAATAGACCAAATGATTTCTTCCAACACATTCTGCATACATTTAAAAACTGTTCAAAACTTAAGTCATGAATATGATCGCTAAATATATGTTTCAAATTAGTACCATCTTGTTGAAATAAAATTAAAATATTTGTATTATCCCTCAACAATAGTTTAGGAACAGCACTATATATTTGAATTTAAATAAAAACAGTCTAAATTCCGATGCCTACCGAAAGGGAAGAACTGCTTTACAATACTCAAATTAATAGTGGGTATATCGTCAAATATAACGACTGAATAGTCGGTAACTAGATCTGGTGTTACCATATCAATTGGATCCGTATATTCAAAATAACATATATCTGGAATAGTTTCCATTACATGTTTAAGATATCATATTTCTGTTGACAAAGAGATCCACAGCAGATGTAAATATTTTTGAAGCGCAACCCATTAGGATGTAATAATAAAGTAAGGAGGGCATTCATTTTACCACATCCTGAATGACCCACTATTAGTGCTCTCTTACAAGTACCACCAAATAGATTGCTGTGTCGGATAAAATTCTTCTCATTAAATACGGAATCGTAGTTGTATAAAGGTAATGATAATAGTTGTGCTTCTAACTACTGCACTTCATGAATTCACGATGTATACTGAACCATATTATTTTTATACGCTTCTTTATTAATTGAAAAACAAATGCAGATCTTTCCTAATTTATTAAATATAAATTTTTCATCTTAAATGACATTAAATTTATTATATTTATTTACATTATTCACATTTAATTATATTTTTACATATTAAATGACATTAAATTTCATTATTTTATTTCAAATTTGTGCAATATTCGCTTTATTATTTTTGGATGTACTAGCTGTACACAAGTTTTGGCGTCGGTAATATTCCTGATGGAAATGGTGGGTCATATCATGATGGAAATGGCGAAGGTGTCGGTGGAGGTGTTGGAAATGACGAAATACAAAAGTTTGAAATTATAGGAAATTATTGGAGAGGAAATTGTTGAAGAGATATGAAAATAATAAACAAAATTAATATTAATTTTGTTTATTATTTTCATACCTCTTCAACAGTTCTTTGATGACTCTCTGTGCGCCCATCGGCACCGGTTTCGGCACAGGTTGGTCGGGTGTGTGCGAAACTTGCTGTTCATCATCGGATGATCCCCAATTGGAATCATCCTAAACTGCTAATTGTGAATACAGCGGCGGCTGTGGTGTTGCTGTTTGTGGCTGTGGTGGTGATGTTTTTTTCTGTGGTGTCGGAGGTTGTGGCGTTGATGCTGTAGGTGGTGGTGTTGGTGCTGTAGGTGGCATCGCTGCCGATACCGATACTTTGAGTATCGGTGAACGGTCAGGTGTCGACGTTACCGTCACCAGCACTTCAATCGCTGTTGATGTATTTAGTTTGAATTCCTGTAAATGTAATATCTTTATATTGAGCTCCATGGAAAAGCATAAAATCAACAAACAAACGGTAATCAATTAGATAAATCCGATAACACTATTTCTTCTGACGAATATCACCCCATGAAAAAGATAATGTAAATATTCCCAAATCCATACTTCCTTACCAGATGTCACCCCAGGATATTGACAGTTAGACTGTTATCCTTACAGTAATATACAGTAATATATTACTGTAAGGATGCCTGGAAGGTTGTTGACAGTTATATTTGCTGTAAATATTACTAAAAATATTTCCAAGTCATTATTCCCAAATCATACTATTATGGTCTGTCTACGTCCAAGGGTCTAACTTCGTTATTGAACATATCAATAAATCAAAGTCTGCAGTACAAAGTTTAAAAGCATGTAATTAAATTTAAAATACCAATAAATTAATCTGTAGTGCAAAGTTTAAAAGCATGTAATTAATTTAACTTTCATTCCAAAAAATTATCCATTATCAATGTCATCATCATTAGTATTGATATGTTAAACTATCAAAGTTTTGATTTGTCCGAATCGATTTTTTTTCCTCCGGTAGGATTGAACTTTCTTATTAATATGAACATCTGGGATGTTCGTATTAATGGCACCATTATGGAGTTGAAGATACAGGTCGAGTTCTGCGATCCAACCGGATACCTGCTCATTCATATGGGCAAGGGAGGCATCTCTAACTGACGAATTTCTCTCAAGGTATGACATAATTTTGTCAGAAATTTCTTTAAAATCGGCAGCGGGAGTGTTGCGTGGTTGACGTTGATGTGATGGAAATGGTTGAGGTTCTGATAGGGGTGGTTGTCTTTGAGGTTGTTGATATTCTGGTTCTAATGGTTGATATTGAGGTGGATGATATTCTTGTTCTAATGGAGGTGGTTGCAGTTCTTGTTCGAATGGAGGTGGTTGTAGTTGAGTTTCTATTGGAAGTGGTTGAGGTTCTCCATTTGATCTAGGTTCGGAGGCATGTAGTCCAACTATGTTTTGTTGTCTCTGGAATTCCCGGATTTTCATGAATTTCCCATCCTCTAAAAAACATTTCCATTATAGTATTTTCCGTTGTTAATTCAGTTAACGCCAAATCCTGACTTAAACCAACTTTATCATGTGGTACCCGACATACAACAGCATCAATGGTTAACCTAACACCCTCATTAACAGCAGCATTTGAATCATATATTACATCATTATCTTCAGCACATCTCTTCAACACAAGCTCCTGAGACATATTTAAAATAACAGACTTAAAATTTTCTGCGAAACCCATTAACGTCTTCATTGGTATACATATATTAAAGTTACCTTTATTATCTAAAACCGGAGCCCCTCCAGTAGAAAATTCCCAACCACAATTTTCCAATTTATTAATATAACTTGGACCATGAGAAAAATATCCTTTCATAGTCGATGTAATACCTACATTTCTTACTTCATCCACCTCCATTCCACTAATCACATATTTGCTATTGCGGAACATAAAAGCTGCCGCATTAATAATTAAAAACGCTGTAGCACTAGTCTTACTTTCATCACTATACAGTCGTAACTTCCCCTCAATTAATAATTCTGACTCCGATGGTAAAGTATACTTATCTATTTCTGGTACCACAATTCTAATCTCATCATTATTTTCATATCTTGGTGAACCGAACGGAACATGATTATGATATTCCAATTCCACGATAGAATTATCTATTCGAACCCTTCTTAAAGCATCTAAAACTGCGATTTTTGAAATTGTTACTAACATACTTTCACAACAAAACTTCAGTCAGACAAATCTCTTACTATACTAAAACATAATCCTCTCTTTTTTCTTAATATCCCAAAATCAACATTCCAAAACTCCTTCTCACTTAAATAAATCTACACCAAAACTTTATATCCCATACCTTTCAAAAACCGCCCATTCTCATTTGTTAAACGATTTCGTACCCTCACCCCACCAACAATCCTCCACAACTTATTCACTAATTTCCGTGAAAAATTTCTATTTCTCCTCCATATTTTATTAATACTTCTGCTCCTCATTATTCTCTAATTTATAATAATATCAGTAATTCAAATTAATAAAGTGAAATATTAATAAAGTGAAATATCCAATATTCACCTTTGACATCTTTTACTACACACCCTACTTAATCAACAACTGTACTAATACTGTCCATTAATTATTTAAATATTCACTAATATATACAATCATTTCCCTCAATAAATCATTTACTATTCCTAAAACATAAAACATTTATTTTTTAAAACCTAACGTCTCATAATCCTCAAATACATTGTCATCTCTTCACCTATTAAATCAATTGGTTGACCTATCTGATCTACAGCTCGAATAATAATATCAGATAATACATTGGTATTTACAAGCATATAAATTTTCTCTTGCAGAATCTCTATAATTTTAGAACTTGGTGGAACATTTGGATAGAAATGATATAAAACATGTGATAATTCACCATTAATGTATGATCCATTTACAATATTACACATAATATCAATAGCACTAATTCTATTTATATCAACTATTTCATCACTATGAATTGGTATATTTTGTCTATTGTTCTTCTTTAAAAACCTAACAAGGAACCAATTGAATTTTCCACTCCAAAATCAATATCTACAGACGCCTTCATAAACGCTTTCATAGTATTACTATTACCAGTTAATAAGAAAACATGTTTTGCTCCTTCCGCAACCCGTAATTGCTCATCGATATATTTCTGTAAATCAATTATATCATAAGTACCCTCCGGAATAATTATCTCCATCCAAGCACTTGACTTACATTTTGACTTCAGAGAATATTTACAAACATTATTTTTACTAGTAACATTAGGTATAGAATCATAAGTTTGCAAACTTAACATACACATCTCATATTCACCATTTAAGTATATAGGTGGATTCAGCACACAACCCACCTCAGATCCCTTCTCTGTCAAAACAAAAGCCAAATTATTCACACTTCCATTACCATCTGCTTCCATTTCTAATTTAAATTCAACTTTCCAAAATCGTTGCGCTAATATTTAATAAAACAATTACAACAAACTCCTTATTTAATAAATACTTTCAAAAACACTAAACACAAATGCCCACAGTTTTCACTGTTACTGTCTTGATATCTTTCTTTTCTTAAATCACAGTAACTATCAAAATAATTTATTACAGCATTATTTTTCTTATATGCTACCCAATGAGTCCCTTCCCCAACATCATCATCCAAATTTACTATTCCATTCTCTCTTTTGCGTATAATTCTCGGTAACACATCTTTACTAAAAATACCCCGAAATTTACCAATTCTCCACCTTTGAACATACATCCACAAATCTTTTTCTGTTAAAGGTCTTCGAGGTAAACTGCTTATCAGTTTTTTGAACTAGCACCTTCTGGTAAATAAACACCACAACCAGATTTATACGGTTTTACATATAATCCACTTCCAACAGATACACCACACCCAGACTTATATGGTTTCACATATAAACCACTCCCAGATTTTGATTCCATAGCAATATTATGTCGTTTTGCTTCATATAATTGATCCCTTTCAGCTTTTGCAGAAGTTACTGCTTTTGCAATTGCTGCTGCACCACCGCCTAATGATCATAGAGCACCTAATGCAGCAATGGTATTGCAATTACCCTGGATCGTGAATATTTTATTCTTCTTCCAGATTTTATTAAACTTTAATATGCAACTCTAGCATTCTCTAAATCACCCTTCTTCTTACCAATCCGTCTTATTACATTCCGTGCTTTCTTCATTGCTTGCAAAAATGAAATAGCACCACCTAATCGATACCCCTTGCCTTCTCCTCCTATAACTTCTTTTACTACCCTTCCTTCTACTTTTACTCATTTCTTTCCGTTGTCTACTCCAACCCATACCTAATTTTGTTTTAGCTTTCATAGCAGCTGAGACCACAGTTGCAGCTAACCTTTCTCCTATACCTGCGTCTCTACTCTTCACTCGTCCAACAGCCTTTTGATACAATTTCTCATCTGCTTCGTGCCTTTTTAACAAATCACTTGATTGGCAATATGATATATCGTGCTCTTACAAGCCTCATCTAAAATATTCACCCCTTATCACCTCTTTTTAATCGTTTTTCTAATCTCATTTCTGGACCAAAAAATCTATAACCCAGTATGTGGAATTCTACTGGGAGCTTATTTATCACAGTATTCAACAATCCACCACCTTTCCTTCTGCGTGCCTTATTCAAACTACCACTTCTGATTACCATCACAATCTTATATATTAAACTATCTCAGTCAACATCAACAATCTAAATGACAAAAACCGCATCTACAATTACCATATATACTAATACTTCAGAATAATTGAAACATACATGAGTAGGTAAACCCCACCAGTTTTGTATAATACAAAGGTATTTTTAATAATATAAAATATTATTAAAAATCTGGTGTGAAGAACACAAATGCAGGTTCACTATTAATATTTTCTGTGAACGTGTCCGAATATATCCTATCCCCAGAGACGTAGATACGTATTTCGCTTTTCTACAAGCTCATCGGTACGTCCCTGCTGGAGAAAGGATACTTCCAGACACATTCACAGAAAAAAAACCACCTCGCCCTATCACCGTAATTATCCAGACCGAGCGCAGAAGTAAATTCGGCGCTACCTGTTGTCAGACAGCCGAAGTACCTCGCATACCGTCCACATAATTAATGTGAAGTAACGACGCCCTTCCAAAGAGGTTAGCACAGCCAACTCTCTAGAAAACTGCATTTTGTTTGTGCCTTCACTCATACTACGGCTTAACCGCATGTGTAATGTATCAGAATAATTGAAATATACATGAGTAGGTAAACCCCACCAGTTTTGTATAATACAAAGGTACTTTTAATAATATAAAATATTATTAAAAATCTGGTGTGAAGAACACAAATGCAGGTTCACTATTAATATTTTCTGTGAACGTGTCCGAATATATCCTATCCCCAGAGACGTAGATACGTATTTCGCTTTTCTACAAGCTCATCGGTACGCCCCTGCTCTCTGGGGATAGGATATATTCGGACACGTTCACAGAAAATATTAATAGTGAACCTGCATTTGTGTTCTTCACATCAGATTTTTAATAATATTTTATATTATTAAAAATACCTTTGTATTATACAAAACTGGTGGGGTTTACCTACTCATGTATGTTTCAATTATTCTGATACATTACACATGCGGTTAAGCCGTAGTATGAGTGAAGGCACAAACAAAATGCAGTTTTCTAGAGAGTTGGCTGTGCTAACCTCTTTGGAAGGGCGTCGTTACTTCACATTAATTATGTGGACGGTATGCGAGGTACTTCGGCTGTCTGACAACAGGTAGCGCCGAATTTACTTCTGCGCTCGGTCTGGATAATTACGGTGATAGGGCGAGGTGGTTTTTTTCTGTGAATGTGTCTGGAAGTATCCTTTCTCCAGCAGGGGCGTACCGATGAGCTTGTAGAAAAGCGAAATACGTATCTACGTCTCTGGGGATAGGATATATTCGGACACGTTCACAGAAAATATTAATAGTGAACCTGCATTTGTGTTCTTCACACCAGATTTTTAATAATATTTTATATTATTAAAAATACCTTTGTATTATAAAAAACTGGTGGGGTTTACCTACTCATGTATGTTTCAATTATTCTGATACATTACACATGCGGTTAAGCCGTAGTATGAGTGAAGGCACAAACAAAATGCAGTTTTCTAGAGAGTTGGCTGTGCTAACCTCTTTGGAAGGGCGTCGTTACTTCACATGAATTATGTGGACGGTATGCGAGGTACTTCGGCTGTCTGACAACAGGTAGCGCCGAATTTACTTCTGCGCTCGGTCTGGATAATTACGGTGATAGGGCGAGGTGGTTTTTTTTCTGTGAATGTGTCTGGAAGTATCCTTTCTCCAGCAGGGGCGTACCGATGAGCTTGTAGAAAAGCGAAATACGTATCTACGTCTCTGGGGATAGGATATATTCGGACACGTTCACAGAAAATATTAATAGTGAACCTGCATTTGTGTTCTTCACACCAGATTTTTAATAATATTTTATATTATTAAAAATACCTTTGTATTATACTAATACTTATTAGTCGATTTCACTTAATCCTAAAAACCCTTAAAATTTGTCTTGTAGGATTAATTCCTAGCAAATTTTAAAAATAAAACACATTAAATTTATTTTAGTATTATATTTCATAATCATACATAATTTTTCCTCAAATAATTTACATCATTTTTAATTTTCTGAGGACAATACATAACTAACTCCTTCATTATACAAACACATTCGGATATTACAACGCTATACATTCGGTCGATTTCTACATTCACTTCTCCACGACTTTCAGCTACACATCGGACCATATCATTATAAAATACATAATATTTCATATCTTCTAAGACAGCTAATCGACACTCCAATGTTTCCTTCAACCGCCATAACTCCGATAAACTTTCAAATGCTAAATACACATACTCGCAAACTTTTTCTATCTTCACAATTCTACAATCTCCATCAAATGATTCAGGTGATATTCGAATATCCTCTAAAACTTGGAAATATACCATTATTAAAATTAAAATATTGCCTTAACTTTGCAGCCTCCGCCATTACCCACTTCCATTCCTTTGAATTAAAGCATACACATTGTTTTTTTACACAAACAATTTTTAACCTTGGTTCAAAATCTTGATGTGGTAATAAACCAATACATATCCAATTTGAATTACATTTATAAAAAAAAAAATTTTCTCATACTAACGGTAACTCCCAAATTGGTTCTCTAACATATTTTTCAACAAATCTTTCACCACTTGATGCCTCTCGTGCAAAATTCTCCGCAGTTACATCTATATGTTCCCAAAATTTATTTGATTCAGACATTTTAGTAAAAAATTCTTCAATACCCAAATCAACCTCAATATTTCCAACCACTTGTAAACCTCTATCAATAATATTATCTTTTTCCAATTCACTTTCTTTCACTATTAAAGAACATAAAAAACTCTGTGGTACTTCATTAAACTTCCGCTTCAACATATTCTCTAATACTAGCATCTATTTAACATAAGCAAACTTTATATACCCTAACATTGTCCCCACCATAACATTCTTCTTTATTCTTTAATCTTCAAATGACGTTGATGACCCTCAACCAATTCTAAAATCTCCCCATCAACCTTGATCACTAATATTATTCTAGAACCTCCTGATTTACCTTCACCTCATATACATCACGTATTCTCCCTCGCCCTATATAAGGTCGATTATCCTCAGCCGATTCTAACACCTCGTCATTGACCTTGATCGCCAATATATATGCGATCAAGGTCAATGAGGAGGTGTTAGAATCGGCTGAGATACTCTACTTTTGCAACAATCAATATATAATCTATGAATAAATTTCTGGTGTATATCTTTTGAACGAGCATGTATCTCTAATTGTTAAATTGATCAATAAATAACTAATTATCTCTCTCTCAGGGTACCTTAATACGTACAAACTACGTATCTCTCTTTGTAATTGATCTGAGCTTTGGTATATTCAGAAAACATGCGTAATTCTGTTTTCATTACTTTGTAACTTTGCATTAAATAACTGTAAGTAAAACATGTATAAATAGAGAATGGCAATACGTATATATTATCGTTAGATTTCAAATGAAAATTAGAACTTAAACGCTAGTATATTGAACATCTTAATACTTATGTGTTATAAATGGACTATTTACATTTACAAGTGCATTTTAAGTTACTTGTAATAAGTTTTTAAAAGGTTATTTATCTAATTTTAGTACAAAATATTGAAATTGTTCTTTAAATTTTGTGATTTTTATTGATTTAGATTGGAGATCTAGGTGCTATTTAATACCTGTGATTTTCCATATTTCATCCCACGAGTAGCTAGGGAACTACCTGTTGACCGCCGCAGAGCCCCGCATTACGACGGCAAGGCTAAATACTACGGAGTGGCGCCTGGTGCTCCATAGGCTCCGTTCAAGACCAACTATCGTATGGCCATCCACTCCTCGGCACGGATCGCTTGACACCTTGAGTTACGGTCGTAACCCTGACAAGGGGCCCTCACAGGGTGCTATCACCCGGACCAGGTGAACCCTGGTTTTTTTTACGAGGTTGTTACTCCTCCCCCTCTCCCTTTTTCAACCTGGCTTGGGACAGGCTTTGGCGGGATTATGACAAAATGGGACAGCTTTACAGCTAGCGTACAACTTAGACTTGCTAACATGACGAATGAGGAAAGAAGCTCGTACAAATTATGCACAGAAATAATAAGAGAGGCATATCTGAATAGTAGCAGTAAGGGTCCAAGAGGAAAGAGGGGTATACCATATTGGTGGAATGAGACTATTGCCGAGAAAAGAAAGGAATGCAACGCGCTTAGGAGGCAGTACACAAGATGGGCGAAACGCACCAAACAAGGAGAAGGCCAGGAGGCTTCGGATAAATACAAAATAGCGAGAAAAGAACTGCGAAAACTAATAAGAAACTCCAAAATACAACATTGGAAAAACCTATGCGAAGACTTGAATAGGGACATATGGGGAGACGGCTATAGAATAGCAGTCACAGGAATAAACAATTTAACACCTTATCAGATTCCAGATAAAGAAAGGAAGGAGATACTGGGAGAGCTCTTCCCTTACCCCAGGAGTGAGGCACAAGAACATAGAAGGAGAATAGGTATAGCCCCAGCTCTCACTGAGGCAGAACTGAAAGTAGCTGTCGAAAGCATGAAAACGGGAAAAGCCCCTGGGCTAGATGCAATACCTCCTGAGGCAATCAAGGAAGCGGTAAAATCGAACGGGGAGTGGATCTTGGAGGTGCTAAATAAACTCTTGAAGGCACAAAGATTTCCAAGAGAATGGAAAAACGCCAAAGTTATCCTTATACCGAAGGAGAGTAGGTCAGGGAAAAGAAACTCCTATAGACCAATCTGTTTGTTGAATACATTCAGCAAACTGTACGAAGCCCTGATAAGACAAAGGTTGGAGGAAGAAATAGAAAAGAAGGGGGGACTGGCCAAACACCAATATGGATTTAGAAAAGGGAAGTCGACGCTTCTGGCCATGGAACAGATTAAGAAGATATCAGAAAACCTGGGAACAAAATGGAACGTACTGATAACGTTAGATGTACGAAACGCGTTCAACACAGCCAGTTGGGATTTAATCCTTCGAAAATTAGAAAGGAAAGGAATATCAAGTTATCTTCTCAATGTTATATCAGACTATTTCACCGAAAGATACATTCAAGTGACCAAACGAGAAAAAATGGAAGTAAAGGCGGGCGTACCGCAGGGCTCGGTCCTCGGCCCTACACTATGGAATATCCTCTATGATGATGTGTTCGGCATAGAATTGCTGGGACAAGCTAAAACTATAGGTTTCGCGGACGATCTGGCGTTGATAGTCTCTGCGGACAGCAAAAACGACCTCAGAAGTTTCACAAATGAGAACTTACGGCGAATAAAGAAATGGATGGGAGAAAACCAACTAGATCTAGCACCGGAAAAAACGGAGGCCCTTATCATAACACGGAAAAGAAAAAGGGATGGGTTGACCTTCAACATAGGCGACACACACATTGAGCCAAAGAAAAGTGTTAAGTACCTGGGGGTGTATTTTGACAATACAGGCAGTTTTAGAGAACACTTGGTTAGGGTGACCGGGAAAGCCGAAGAAAGAGTGGGACGATTAATTCGAATAATGCCCAACATCGGAGAACCAAATATCTATAAAAGAAAGCTACTAGCTGGAGTAGTACACTCCATAGTCCTCTACGGAGCACCGATATGGGGGGAGGCATTGAGGATTCGAAGAAATTGTCTCCTAATGGAGAAGTTACAGAGGCGAGTACTAATCAGAGTGGGAATGGCATATAAAACAGTGTCCACAGTGGCCCTGCAAGTTATTACGGGAATTCCGCCCATAGACCTGTTGGTGAAGGAAAGGGTGCATATGTACGAAAGGGAAAGCAAAGAACCACTTAGGGAGGTAAAAGATCGGACGCTGGACAGCTGGCAGGAGAGATGGAACGAAAACACGCTTAAAGGACAATGGACTAAAACGTTGATACAAGACATAGGAGCGTGGGTCAAATGCGAACACAAGGAAGTCGACTTCTACCTTACACAGGCGCTAACAGGGCACGGGGTCTTTAGGGCGTATCTGAACAGAATGCAACTAATATCCGACGACAAGTGCATATACTGCGGCGATATCGACACGGCAGAACATACGATTTTTATGTGCAATCGATGGAATGCGATAAGAGAGGGAACTGAAGCGAGCATGGGACTGGAAATAGCGACAAGCAATATCGTTGACAAAATGATAGAATCCAGAGAAAACTGGCGGAGGCTGCACCACATGATTAAGACGATAATGAAAACAAAGGAGGAAGAAGAGAGAAGAAGACAGCGCAGCTAGATGTGAGATATGAGGGTGCTCGATATGCTTTCATGATGCGAAAATCTACAATGGTGGTTCCATGAAAGCAAAGAGAGAGTAAAGACAGGTGGTTTTTAGTGGGTATACTAGACTAGGAGTCCCACACTACCATGCAATGATGAACAGGCATGGTGTTCATAAAGAATTTTCCACCTATTAAAAAAAAAAAAATACCTGTGATTTGTAGGTTTTATCGATGGAAAAGGTTTGTTAAAGGTGGAAATCAGGATAGCTGTCGTCTTTAGGATCGATATCTGGTGATGTTCTTAGTAAACATGAAGCTCGAAATGTTGAAAATAGATACTTGATGTATCTAGCCTCCAAATAGGATCTAAGCACTGGAAAATATCTTCAAAGGGTGTCGGAGATTTATATAGTCTCGAGGAATAAGTTTGAGGTATTAAATTTTGTTAATTTTAGGTGTTTCTATATAAAATTCTCGGAACGTTCAAAATGTCGGCTGGCTTCTATAAAACTTTTATATCGATCTCCTCCGTTTACTCTTTTGTTTTGATCATGGCCATGTATTCTACTTATTTTATAGGTAATTGTAATTATAAATTATCAGTTAGATACAAATAATTTAAATATCTATGTCATTTCAATATCTTGCATAAATTATAAGTTGATTTTTCAAATCTGTTTTATATCAAATTTAACATTACTTAATTGGCAAATTTTATTATACACAATTGAAGTCTTGCGCTATGCGAATTTTAAAAGAGACAGCATCATTCATAAGTATAACCTGCCTAATTTAACTTTATTTTAAATCTTTAAAACTGAAGTTGGACAGTTATTGTTGTTAAATTTTCTTTGATAGATATGAATAATGCATTTTAATTGAATTTTATAGTCAATTTAGACATCTCCAGGATTACAAATGAACATTTTAAAAATTTTACGTACGATCTGTGACACCTCTGTCAAACTTGAATATTAAATGGGTTTTATTAAGGAAATAATTAACATTGGTGATGTTTATTTCTTGTTTTCACTTTCTTTTAGCAGTGGAAAAACTTGAACTATAACAATATATATATATATATATATATATATATATATATATATATATATATATATATATATATGGTAAACCTAACCAGTAGGCGATTAAAGGTCTGTATATTACTTCAAAATGTATGTCTTTAAAAAACTCTACATGTTTCGGCGGTACGCCTTTATCAAGAGTATACAAAATATAAATGACAGAATATAAAATTTTATATTCTGTCATTTATATTTTGTATACCCTTGATAAAGGCGTACCGCCGAAACATGTAGAGTTTTTTAAATACATATATTTTGAAGTAATATACAGACCTTTAATCGCCTACTGGTTAGGTTTACCATATATATATATATATATATATATATATATATATATATATGATAATTTTGATGTTCTCGCGGTTGTATGATGAAATGATGGTTTCTCGGGTTCTTGGCCGCGTGTGAGATGTGTCCTGAGAAGGATTGTTGGATTGTTGTCCTGAGAAGGATTGTTGTCTCGACGTCTCGAAGTTCTTGTGCCAGGTATCGTGCTAGAGCTTGTGTTGGTGATCCAATAGAACTAACAATCGGACGAAGTGGTACATCGG
The DNA here is from genome assembly GCA_935421215.2 of Melolontha melolontha. Taxonomy (NCBI): domain Eukaryota; kingdom Metazoa; phylum Arthropoda; class Insecta; order Coleoptera; family Scarabaeidae; genus Melolontha; species Melolontha melolontha. The sequence continues at coordinate 141,379,999 of OW285235.1, forward strand.
GTTTATGTATTTTTGGGAGTCCGTAGAGTTTTGGGCATCGGGACGATGCCCTCTAGCACGATACCTGGCACAAGAACTTCAGGTACACGCAGAACAAATGGCGTCCTACGTAAAGAATGCAGATCATTTCATTGAACTGATAAAAAACGTTCATGTTCAACCAACGGACCTGCTAGTCAGCTTCGATGTGACATCTCTATTTACGCAGGTGCCAATCGCAGAGACCATATCCATATTAGAAAACCAGTATCAAGTACAAAAGGCTACAATTAACCTGATAGAACACTGCTTTATAAACACATATTTCACATACAACAACCAGAAATATCGACAAGTCGAAGGCGCACCGATGGGTTCCCCGCTATCACCGATTATAGCGAACTTATTCATGGAGAACTTTGAAACAAACTTTCTAAACACCTGTAAGAACAAACCGAAAATGTGGCTGCGCTACGTCGACGATACATTTGTAATATGGACACATGGCAAAGAAAAACTACAAGACTTTTTACACCAACTAAACTGCGAACATCCGAAAATTAAGTTTACAATGGAGGTAGAAGAACAAGGGAAGCTACCTTTTCTAGATGTGTTAGTGATCAAAAAAGAAAATGGAACATTGGGACACACCGTTTACCGGAAACCTACACACACAAATAGGTACTTAAAAGCACAATAGCATCATCATCCGGCACAATTGAACTCAGTAGTGAAAACCCTAGTTCTACGATCCGAACGACTAACAGACGATGAACATAAAAACGAAGAAAGAAGAAATATTAGAAACGCTCTTCTTGATAACGGGTATTCACAAAGAACAATAGACAAAACCAGACACAATAGAGCAGAAAAACGGGAAAAAGATGAATTTACATCAAAGGCCTTTCTACCATATATAAAGGGTACCACAGACAAAATCGGTAGAATACTAAGAAAACACAACATAGACACCATCTTTACAGCACAGGGAAAAATAGCCGATAAAATAGTCAACGCGAAAGATAAAATTCCACTTGAAGACCAAGGCGTTTACGAAGTGCCGTGCTCAGAATGCGAACAATCCTATGTAGGCCAGACGAACAGGCGAATAAGCGTGAGAAAAGAGGAACACATAAACGCAGTCTTCAAGAAACAAACAACATCATCTCTAGCACAACACCGCCTCCTAACGGGGCACACTATTGACTTCGAGAATACGAAGATCCTAGCGAAGAGCGAAAGTCTATCTACTAGAATTACTAGAGAAGCGATTGAAATAGAAAAGAGACCCAAAAGTCTAAACAAACGCGACGACGGCCAGCGTTTGCCGTGCACCTGGAGGCCACTCCTAGCCGGCATGCAAATCAAGACTCATGCGAAACACAACACATCGAGACAGGTACACGCCCCCACACAGGAATCACAGACACCCGGACCAATCACGCGAAACCGTGTACGCACGACGGCAGCAGCGCAACCCCCACCTCCAATAGTGCAACATAATAGCAGACACCCGAGGACACGATCGGCAGTTACTCTTCAGCGTCAAGTGAAAGAACAACTCTAGAAAATGACGAGTGCGATCCCGTCGAAACGTCGAGACAACAATCCTTCTCAGAACACATCTCACACGCGGCCAAGAACCCGAGAAACCATCATTTCATATATATATATATATATATATATATTGTTATAGTTCAAGTTTTTCCACTGCTAAAAGAAAGTGAAAACAAGAAATAAGCATCACCAATGTTAATTATTTCCTTAATAAAACCCATTTAAAATTCAAGTTTGACAGAGATATCACAGATCGTACGTAAAATTTTTAAAATGTTCATTTGTAATCCTGGAGATGTCTAAATTGACGATAAAATTCAATTAAAATGCATTATTCATATCTATCAAAGAAAATTTAACAACAATAACTGTCCAACTTCAGTTTTAAAGATTTAAAATAAAGTTAAATTAGGCAGGTTATACTTATGAATGATGCCGCCGAAACATGTAGAGTTTTTTAAATACATATATTTTGAAGTAATATACAGACCTTTAATCGCCTACTGGTTAGGTTTACCATATCATACCAAGGTCACGAAGTTATTATATATATATATATATATATATATATATATATATATTCGAAGTGAAGTGGTCATCCCGGAAAAGTTCTCGGTGCAAGTTCCGAACCACACATGTTATAAAAAAAATGTGTTTTAAAACAGAATAAATCGTCACTTGAAAAAGACTTAATAATTAAAAGAGTCGAAACGTCGTAGAGAAAATTGAAATTCATTAAAGGTCGCTAAACCAATAAAAAAGTCTATTATTTTAATATATATATATATATATACATATATATATAAATATAATATTTTCGTAACCTTGGTATGATAAGGTAAACTTAATAAGTCAGCGATTAAAGGTCTGGTTCATTATTTCAAAGTATATATATTTAAAACAACCCTACATGTTTCGGCAATGATGCCTTTGTCAAGGGAATAAAAATATAAATGACAGAATATAAATGTCAAATAATTGAGTTGCTATGATTTAAATTATTCAAAGATACATTCCAATAATAATAATAAGTCATGCCTTAGTATTCCAAAAAATAGATAGCAAGGTGTGAACATATGTGTTGTTCGCTGCCAGCAGCTTGCGTCTCTTTCTGGGCATGAACCTGTGTGTTGGTTGCTGCTGGCAGCTTGCGTCTCTCTCTGGGTGTGTGATTTTGTATTTGTGTGACCGCGTAAGTGTAGGGTTTTGTATGTTAGTGCGCTCGTGCGTGTGTTTAGTGACCGGTCGCGTAAATTTAGAGAGATCGGATAACCAGCCGTTGCGTAGGGCCGCCAACCCTTTCCCGGCAACTTCTTTACTTTTCCGAGCAGTACTTCGACGGCCCGACCCCCGCCCCAACGAGGCAAGGCGCAGACCAGCGAAGCGCACCCTTCACGGGGTTGCTCATCGCCAACCGAGGGAACACTCTTAGTGGCTACCTCAGTCGACGACGGTCACACTTTGTGCCATCTTAACGATTTCCGCAAAAGCGGGGGCAATGCACACACGTCGAACGTGTGTGTGCTATTAACAGCAGCCTAGCCAGGTTGCCGCCCAGGACCGGTCCTAGTGTTGTGTGCATTGCGCGGCGCCGTGATTTGCGCCGCGTAGCTTGGTTCCGCACACCTGCTGGAAAGGCACCTGACTAATAGCCTAATGGGCAGGCCCCCCTTAGAGTTTGGTGGCGCATATGCTAGGCTACAACCCAGTAGAGAACCACAACAGCACAAAACAGAAAACAGGGAAAAGCAGGGAAAAGCAAGACATGAGTTATTATTACGTATGCGCCCGTGGAGCGACTTAAGATGCAAAGTTATCGGCATTCGCTCAAAACGAGAAGGAAAACCACGAAAACCTGCTCGGACAACTAGACAGGAATCAAAATACGGAACAGTCAGCATGATAAGCAAAAGTTTATGATATTTAAATGTAATTGATATTTAAATAACATAAGGTATTTTTTCCTGTTTAATACTAATCATTTCTTCACAACAGCACAAAACAGAAAACAGGGAAAAGCAGGGAAAAGCAAGACATGAGTTATTATTACGTATGCGCCCGTGGAGCGACTTAAGATGCAAAGTTATCGGCATTCGCTCAAAACGAGAAGGAAAACCACGAAAACCTGCTCGGACAACTAGACAGGAATCAAAATACGGAACAGTCAGCATGATAAGCAAAAGTTTATGATATTTAAATGTAATTGATATTTAAATAACATAAGGTATTTTTTCCTGTTTAATACTAATCATTTCTTTAATTTGTCTTTTCATTGTGTGTTGTTCTTGTGTGTGCATTGACCCCGCTTTTGCGGAAATCGTTAAGATGGCACAAAGTGTGACCGTCGTCGACTGAGGTAGCCACTAAGAGTGTTCCCTCGGTTGGCGATGAGCAACCCCGTGCAGGGTGCGCTTCGCTGGTCTGCGCCTTGCCTCGTTGGGGCGGGGGTCGGGCCGTCGAAGTACTGCTCGGAAAAGTAAAGAAGTTGCCGGGAAAGGGTTGGCGGCCCTACGCAACTCTAAATTTACGCGACCGATCACTAAACACACGCACGAGCGCACTAACATACAAAACCCTACACTTACGCGGTCACACAAATACAAAGTCACACACCCAGAGAGAGACGCAAGCTGCCAGCAGCAACCAACACACAGATTCATACCCAGAAAGAGACACAAGCTGCTGGCAGCGAACAACAGATATGTTCACACCTTGCTATCTATTTTTTGGAATACTAAGGCATGACTTATTACTATTATTGGAATGTATCTTTGAATAATTTAAACCATAGCAACTCAATTAATTGACATTTATATTTTTTATTCCCTTGACAAAGGCATCATTGCCGAAATATGTAGGGTTGTTTTAAATATATATACTTTGAAGTAATGAACCAGACCTTTAATCGCCGACTTATTAAGTTTGCCTTATATATATATATATATATAGATATATATATATATATATATAAGGTAAACTTAATAATAATATAATATAATAATATAATAATAATATATAATATAATAATATAATATAATAAGGTAAACTTAATAAGTCGGCGATTAAAGGTCTGGTTCATTACTTCAAAGTATATATATTTAAAACAACCCTACATGTTTCGGCAATGATGCCTTTGTCAAGGGAATAAAACATATAAAATTTTATATTTTTTATTCCCTTGACAAAGGCATCATTGCCGAAACATGTAGCGTTGTTTTAAATATATATACTTTGTAGTAATGAACCAGACCTTTAATCGCCGACTTATTAAGTTTACCTTATCATACCAAGGTCACGAAAATATTATATTTATATATATATATATATATATATATATATATATATATATATATATTAAGCTAGTACAGCCTTCAGAAAACAATTTACTTTAATATAAACAGATTATGGTATAATTATAAGATTTAATTTAAATTAATATCATATAATTCTGAGAAAATGGAATAACATAAGTAGGGTTATATAATAATGTAGCTATTTGCAATTAAAATGCCAATTATTTTCTAACAAATTGATTTAATTATTTAGGATTTTTAATACCTTCAGAATGCTTAAATTTACTTTTAACCAGAAGTTCAAACCAACATTTCAAATTGGCCACGCCCTTTTCTTTTCAGCCGCTATTTTTCAGGTAGTCAACGCGTTCAAAAGACGGAACGTCGCTTCGTGTAGGTAACAAAAAAGAATATCAATAAAGAAAACACGAAGCGTTGCTTTTTAACGATAATGCCATATCAAGATTAAAAAGGCGATTTTAAAGTTATAAATCGTATTTAAAAGCTGAAATATAAAGAACAATATAATTAAAATATCAATCCTACTTTGAAGTAACAAAATTACCTTTATTGCTAGATGCATTTTCAAGAAATTTGATTATCCATAACGAACAAGTATCGAGCCAGCGTCTAATAATATAAAACCTTCTAATCCTTAATTTTATTTCGTTATATGATAGCCATCCAATTAATTGTGCTGTATAACCAATCTCCTGTCATTTTTCCGGAAGAATAAATCCAGTAATCCAGCCCGAGACCTTTCCGAAGGAACCTACTCCCAAAGCCTGTATAACTTCAGTTACAAGTTAATTAGTGCTCATTGACAAGGTAGAATTTACCCTATAATAAAAGAATATCTGTGTATTATTATTATAAATGGTAGATAGAGCAGCTTCACTGTGCTAAATATCACCTATTTTGAATATTTAAATATAGTTTAACTTAGCAAGCATTTTTCATAAACGTATTGGTCGATAATTAAGACAAACCCACCTTATTTTCTCTGATAATTCGATATTATTGTTATAGAGAACAGATTTCATTTTGAGGTTAAACCAAATCGATTTGCATTGATTATAGATGTAAATCCTTTCAATCCACCTAAAAGGCATTTAAATTGACAAAATTTTATGTAGTATATATATTACAACTACTTACCTTGTTCGCATTTAATTATATTATCATAATGTAAAAGCTTATTACTCATTTAAAAATAAATTGTTGCTGTCTGCATACCTGAGTTCGTATGCACTAAAGTATGTAAAAGGGGGAGGGAATTTCAATTGTTACGCTAAAATATTATTTATATTACTAAAGTTTTAATATATTAAATTGAGTTTAATTGTTTAAAAGTGGTTTTTCTTTCATTCTACAATATAGGCGCACGAACGTGGGGGCTTTTCATTTTCTATCTACTTACTTATTATTACATTTTTGGCGTACAACGTGGAGCTGTCAATTATTGCATTATTCGTACAATAGGGGATGTCATCATATATACAATATATATATATATATATATATATATATATATATATATATATATATATATATATTGTGGTGGTTCCCAAGGTCAGGAACTGGAAGAAATAAAAATTAATTACTTAGAAATATCCTGTTAGACAAATAAAAGGAACAGGACCATGCACATGCAATGTAAATTATTATACAAGTTCATAAGTATTTTTGAATGTATCTTCTCCAAAGACGTAGATACGTATTTCACATTTCTACATGATTATCAATACGCCCCTGTTGAAGAAGAGACACATTCAACAAACATAACTACCTTGCTATCTCGCAGATATTATTAAGACAGAGCGTGAAGGAATACTCAACGCTGTCTATATAATAATCGCAGAACTAGCCGTGGTGTTCCTTATAGTCGGTAACCACCGTATCTACAAAAAACTGTATTATCGTGTCTTCACTACTTGTCGGCGTAAACCGAATACGTATATAACAACATAATTGGAAACATATTTGAGTAAGTGAAATCTACCAATTTTGTATAATACAAAAGTATTTTTAATAATATATAATATTATTAAAAATGGGGTGTGAAGAACACAATACAAGTTCATGTGTATTTTTGAATGTATCTTCTCCAAAGACGAAGATACGTATTTCACATTTCCACATGATTATCAATACGCCCCTGTTGGAGAAGAGACACATTCAACAAACATAACTACCTTGCTATCTCGTAGATATTATTAAGACAGAGCGTGAAGGAATATTCAACGCTGTCTATATAATAATCGCAGAACTAGCCGTGGTGTTCCTTATAGTCGGTAACCACCGTATCTATAAAAAACTGTATTATCGTGTCTTCACTACTTGTCGGCGTAAACCGAATACGTATATAACAACATAATTGGAAACATATTTGAGTAAGTGAAATCTACCAATTTTGTATAATACAAAAGTATTTTTAATAATATATAATATTATTAAAAATGGGGTGTGAAGAACACAATACAAGTTCACATGTATTTTTGAATGTATCTTCTCCAAAGACGTAGATACGTAATTCACATTTCTACATGATTATCAATACGCCCCTGTTGGAGAAGAGACACATTCAACAAACATAACTACCTTGCTATCTCGCAGATATTATTAAGACAGAGCGTGAAGGAATATTCAACGCTGTCTATATAATAATCGCAGAACTAGCCGTGGTGTTCCTTATAGTCGGTAACCACCGTATCTATAAAAAAATGTATTATCGTGTCTTCACTACTTGTCGGCGTAAACCGAATACGTATATAACAACATAATTTGAAACATACTTGAGTAAGTAAAACCTACCAATTTTGTATAATACAAAAGTATTTTTAATAATATATAATATTATTAAAAATGGGGTGTGAAGAACACAATACAAGTTCATGTGTATTTTTGAATGTATCTTCTCCAAAGACGAAGATACGTATTTCACATTTCCACATGATTATCAATACGCCCCTGTTGGAGAAGAGACACATTCAACAAACATAACCACCTTGCTATCTCGCAGATATTATTAAGACAGAGCGTGAAGGAATATTCAACGCTGTCTATATAATAATCGCAGAACTAGCAGTGGTGTTCCTTATAGTCGGTAACCACCGTATCTATAAAAAACTGTATTATCGTGTCTTCACTACTTGTCGGCGTAAACCGAATACGTATATAACAACATAATTGGAAACATATTTGAGTAAGTGAAATCTACCAATTTTGTATAATACAAAAGTATTTTTAATAATATATAATATTATTAAAAATAGGGTGTGAAGAACACAATACAAGTTCATATGTATTTTTGAATGTATCTTCTCCAAAGACGTAGATCCGTATTTCACATTTCTACATGATTATCAATACGCCCCTGTTGGAGAAGAGACACATTCAACAAACATAACTACCTTGCTATCTCGCAGATATTATTAAGACAGAGCGTGAAGGAATATTCAACGCTGTCTATATAATAATCGCAGAACTAGCCGTGGTGTTCCTTATAGTCGGTAACCACCGTATCTATAAAAAACTGTATTATCGTGTCTTCACTACTTGTCGGCGTAAACCGAATACGTATATAACAACATAATTTGAAACATACTTGAGTAAGTAAAACCTACCAATTTTGTATAATACAAAAGTATTTTTAATAATATATAATATTATTTAAAATGGGGTGTGAAGAACACAATACAAGTTCATATGTATTTTTGAATGTATCTTCTCCAAAGACGTAGATACGTATTTCACATTTCTACATGATTATCAACACGCCCCTGTTGGAGAAGAGACACATTCAACAAACATAACTACCTTGCTATCTCGCAGATATTATTAAGACAGGGCGTGAAGGAATATTCAACGCTGTCTATATAATAATCGCAGAACTAGCCGTGGTGTTCCTTATAGTCGGTAACCACCGTATCTATAAAAAACTGTATTATCGTGTCTTCACTACTTGTCGGCGTAAACCGAATACGTATATAACAACATAATTTGAAACATACTTGAGTAAGAAAACCTACCAATTTTGTATATTATAAAAGTATTTTTAATAATATATAATATTATTAAAAATGGGGTGTGAAGAACACAATACAAGTTCATATGTATTTTTGAATGTATCTTCTCCAAAGACGTAGATACGTATTTCACATTTCTACATGATTGTCAACACGCCCCTGTTGGAGAAGAGACACATTCAACAAAACATAACTACCTTGCTATCTCGCAGCAATTATTAATAATCTGTCTTAATAATTGCTGCGAGATAGCAAGGTAGTTATGTTTTGTTGAATGTGTCTCTTCTCCAATAGGGGCGTATTGACAATCATGTACAAATGTGAAATACGTATCTACGTCTTAGGAGAAGATACATTCAAAAATACATATGAACTTGTATTGTGTTCTTCACACCCCATTTTTAATAATATTATATATTATTAGTTTAGTATTATATATAGTATAAGTATAAGTTACAGTGTTGACATGATAAAATTTTTCGTGCTGTTTTATGTGGGACTCTGTGAGTAGTATCTGACCTATAATTACTTGCTTTATATTATTTGAAAGCTAGAATTTTGTTTTAGATACCTCGTGTATCAAATTTAAATTTCCGCATTAATTGACGTAGAATTCGTTATTGTTCTGCTCTTGCTTGTGATTCCGGAGTGTCTTTTTTTTGCGGTCTTTGTCGCAGGCAAATGTTTACACTCTCGGCAATTTTTTGTCTGATATTTACAGCTCTCCGTGTACATAGACGTAGCAATCGGAATATATAGATAGAATACGATAGAATATAAAATTATATTAAGAAATAAAGGCGAAAGACCAGTCGTTGCACAAGCTGGTGTTTGAACTGAGTAGGGCATTAGTAGTAATTGTGTTGCGAACGTCTAGAACCGAAATTTCTACAAGAAATGGATGAATTATTAGTAGTAATGAAAGAACTAACGAAAGAAATGAAGGAAATACGACTAGAACAAAAACAATATTTTGAAGAGATTAAAGAAATGGGGAAAGGAAACATAGAACTAAGAAAAAAGGTAATCGAGTTGGAGAATGATCTGGCGAAAGTGGAAAAAGTGGAACAAAAAATAGAAAAAATAGAGAAAGAGCATCGTAAAACGAACATTATAATTAAAGGGCTTGAATTTAAAGATAGAATAGAACCGCAACAAGTACAAGCATTTATAGAAAATGCTATAGGAGTAAAAAGTGAAATAAAAAAAATTGAAAAGATTGGAGATGATAGAAACATAAGAGTAAAACTCGAAAACTGGGAAATTAAACAGATGATATTAAAGAATAAAAGCAAGTTGCGAGGTACAAAATATTACATTGATTCAGATTTAACAGATCAGGAATTAAAAATTCAGAAAAACCTGAGGGAAATTGCTAAAAACGAGAGAGAAAAGGGGGGAAGAATAAAAGTAGGATATCAAAAAATAATAATAAATGGAATAACAATGATTTGGGACAACTGCAGAAATGAATTGGTAGAGAATAAAAAATTTCGAATTACAAAAAACTAACTACAACCTTAACAAATGATGGAGACGAGCAGGCAACGACAATGAATAGGAAACGGAAAAAGAATAAATTGGCAAGGAATAGTAGAGGCAGGGCAAGAATTGGAACATGGAACATTAAAACATTGATGGAAATAGGAAAGATGGAAGAAATAAGCAGAGAAATGGAGAGATACAAAATAGGAATTCTGGCATTACAGGAGGTGAGGTGGAAAGACGAGGGGCGAATAGACAAGCGAGAGTACTATATGTTGTATGCAGGAGAAGAAGAACAAGGAAGGAATGGAACGGCGTTCACGTTAGACAAGAACTTCAGAAATAAAATATTGGAATTTAAGAGAATAAATGGCAGAATCTCATATCTAAGAATAAAAAACGAAGTAGCGAATATATCAATAATAAACACATACGCACCAACTGAAGTATCACTACCAGAAGAAAATGACGCATTTTACGAAAAAATTGAAGAAACATGCGAAATGATACCAAAACATGATACGTTGATAGTGGTAGGGGATTTCAACGCAAAAATAGGTAAGGAAGAACACCTAAGGAATGTAGCTGGAAGGGAAACAATTCATGAATCAACCACTGACAATGGGACAAGGTTTTGCAACATAGCAGAAGAAATGCAGTTATTTATCGTAAACACAAAATTCAAGCATAAAAAGGAACATAAAATCACATGGACATTCCCAGGACAAAAAAGAGGAAACCAAATAGATCATATGCTAATCAAAAAGAAAAGAGAAAATTTAATAGAGGACGTTAGATCTTATAGAGGAACAAGTGTGAATACGGATCATCACTTGGTAATAGCAAAAACAAAGCTAAGAATGATTAAAAACTGTAGAACCAAAGGGATACCTAAAAAATGGAATGTAGAAAGCCTAAATAATGATGAAAGTAAAAGAAAATATCAAGAGGAGATCAAAGCACAATTAGATAAAAGAGGAAAAAATGAGAACATAGAAGAGGAGTGGCAAAACATTAAAAACGCAATAAATGATGCGTCAGATAAAGTGTTGAAGAGAAAACAAATAAAGAGGAAAACTGTATGGTTTGATAATGAGTGCGAAGTCGTGATAGGGGAGAAGAGACGGGCAAGGCAGGAGTGGATAGGAACAAGTAAAGATGAAGATTACGAAATATACAAACAAATAAGAAAGGAAGGAACAAAACTCATAAGAGAAAAAAAAATAAAATGGATAGAGACAAGGATAGACGAATTAGAAAGGGACAATAAGAATAACACGAAGTTATACAGACGGATAAAGCAACAAAAAAGGAAGAATGTAATAACCAGAATAAATAAAAATCAATGGCAGGAATATATGGAAAATACGATAAGCATAGAGGAAAGTACCAGCGAAGATGAAAGAATAGATAACCTAGAAGAAGAAATTATAAAAGAACCAACAGCAGAGAAAGTGAATGATATTATCAATAACTTAAAGGATAGAAAAGCCCCAGGATCAGATAACATTAGTAATGAAATGCTAAAAAATGGAGGAGAAAAATTAAGAGAGAGAATACACGACCTATTATTAAAAATATGGGAAAAGGAATCAATGCCCGAAGAATGGCGACTAGAAATCATAATACCAATACCAAAAAATGGTGATTTAACAAAATGTGATAATTATAGAAGAATAACATTACTAATCATAGTATATACATACATACATACATAAGTATTAACATCAATTGTATTAAAAAGGTTGAATACATACCTAAGAAGAGAGATAGGAGAGTACCAGAACGGATTCATGCAGGGAAAGTAAACAATCGATGCAATTCACCCATTAAGCCAAGTTGTAGAAAAATTCTATGAAAGAGATATAGACCTACATTTAATATACATAGATTTTAAACAGGCGTTTGACAGTTTGGAAAGGAAAACTATCATGAAGGAAGCAACAACATTGGGAATACCAGAAAAGATAAAAAGGCTAATCAGAATGACATTAGATGAATTAAAAGCAGCCGTAATTACAGAAGAAAGGATGACAAATGCAATAAAACAAACAAAAGGAGTAAGACAGGGAGATGGACTTTCGGCTGCACTATTTAACATAGCATTGGAAGGAACCATACGAAGTTGTGAAATAACCGGATCCTTAATACAGAAATCAATACAAGTGATTGCATATGCCGATGATATTGCTGTCATGGCAAGGGACAAGAAAAGTTTAGAAAAAATAATAAAGAGGATAGATGGAGAAGCACGGAAGCGAGGTCTAGAGATAAATCAAAAGAAAACGAAATATATGAGAGTGGGTAGGAAACAGGCAGAACATGGGAAGAAAATACGGATGGGAGACCGCAGGTTTGAACAAGTACAAACCTTCAAATACCTCGGAACGATTATAAGTAATAAAAACGATAGAAGTATAGAAATAGCACAAATAATAAAATCGGGACACAACGAATACTACAGGTATAGGGAGATAATGAGAAGTAAAAAGATAAGTAGGAAAACAAAATTGAAAGTGTACAAAACAGCGATAAGACCGACAGTCTTATATGCGGCGGAAACTATGTGCATTACGAGCAGAGACGCAGAAAATTTAAAAATTTTCGAAAGGAAGATAATTAGAAGGATTTATGGACCGGAGAGGATAAGCGAGGAGCAGTATCGACGATTAACCAATCAAGCTATAAGAGAAATACTAAACGGAGAAGATATAGTAAAGGAAATCAAATCGAAAAGAAGGACACATAATGAGAAAGGAGGAGGAATCAATATCAAGGAAAATAATGAAATGGAAACCGCAGGAAAGTGGATCCAAAGGAAGACCTAAGTTAAGATTGGAGGACCAAGTGATTAATGACATAAGGGCCATGGGAATCATTAACTGGCGAGAGAAGATAAAGGATAGAAACGTATGGAGGCAAATAGCAGATGAAGCAAAGAAACATGACAACCTGTAAATACAAACAAACAAGAAAATGGAGAGGAGTGACGAACCGCCCCATAATGATAGTCAGAAGAGCTCAAGCAGCGGCTCCAATTCCGTAAGGAATGTATAGCCAGTTATATATATATATTATTAAAAATACTTTTGTATTATACAAAATTGGTAGGTTTTACTTACTCAAGTATGTTTCAAATTATGTTGTTATATACGTATTCGGTTTACGCCGACAAGTAGTGAAGACACGATAATACAGGTTTTTTATAGATACGGTGGTTACCGACTATAAGGAACACCACGGCTAGTTCTGCGATTATTATATAGACAGCGTTGAATATTCCTTCACGCTCTGTCTTAATAATATCTGCGAGATAGCAAGGTAGTTATGTTTGTTGAATGTGTCTCTTCTCCAACAGGTGCGTATTGATAATCATGTAGAAATGTGAAATACGTATCTACGTCTTTGGAGAAGATACATTCAAAAATACATATGAACTTGTATTGTGTTCTTCACACCCCATTTTTAATAATATTATATATTATTAAAAATACTTTTGTAAATTATTAGATAAGTTAATACATACCGCGTTTTTTATTAGAAAATTGTTTATAATAATTTTTACTATATTTATGTAGGCTATTTCACTTTCAAAATTCATTAATTTATTTGTAAAACCGAAGATAATTAACTTGATCGATAAGAATTAATGACATATGGAAACCTATTTTACCGACCCGTATTTAGTTTGAATTTGAATTAGTTTTACCGCGAAAGTCACTCATGATGTACTATAATCATATGACATTAATAAACATTTAAAAACATAATTTAAGATATTCATAATTAATAATGTAATTTTTCCTGCTGTATAACGCAATATCGGATATAAAAACAACCTATTTATATAAATAATCCGTACAGAAGACGCGATTAATAAAAACATCCGAACAGAGAAAAGAGAATCTCTAGAAGAGAAAAATTAACGACGATATAGAAAGCACTTTCGAAAATTATCAGAAAACTAATATTAAAATTTAAATGATATATTCAATATTGACTCACCTGAAAACACTATAGTTATTTGTAGTAAGTGTTTTTTTGAACGATCATCATACAAAAACCAGCAACATCGAATATTTATCAGAAAAACAACCGAACGATTCCTGATCTTTCCCTACCCGATACGAATCCCAGAGTATCGTTGAACATCACGTACCATACCACAGGAAGACAAGTAAATACCTAATGAAGATTTATATTTTATATCCAAAAATACGAACATAACCTAACTTTACAATTTATGCAATTTAATTTATATTTAGCTTAGAAAGATCAATTATATAACCTTACCTTGTTATTGAATGGTCGTTCCTATAATTTTGTACTTAAACCAAGTATATAATAATCACAATCCACTTAATTTTATGTAAACTCATTTATACGTTGATTTTACGTATGTTTAGCACTTCATTTGGTTTTAATATAACGTTTATGTATGTGTTCTGCGCATAGTAAGAACAGCTGATTTGGTTTGCTACAAGGTAATGATAAATACTGTTTATGTTAACTTTTAAGCCTGTTAGACATTCATTTCGAATACAAACTTTTGTTTATGGATTACTTAATATTAATATCTTGTTTTGTTATTGTCAATTCTGAATCCTTTAATTAAATATTCATATTTTTGAATCAACATCGTTTTTGTCATAATATAAGCCTTGATATACGCATTTAAACACATATTATTATACAGAAGGACCGGCTCTCTGATATAAGATCTCTAGCTTCCGCATATAGCCGCAGGCAATTAACTAAATTGATTATAGCACCTTTGGTCTATAATCTGGCGCCCAATTAACTACGATAAATTAAAATCAATTTATTGTAAATGGATTCGCTCAAGCACTACTTAGAGCGACAACTGACCTTTACAGAAATAAATAACTATAACCAAAGGTAGGTGGATTTCTATCTTATATCTATTATCTTCGTATATTTAATTACACTATTATATACACCTCTTCATAATTTGACTTGCAAAAACGTACATCACTAACGCATTAATAAATGAGAATTTATAAGGTTATTTATTTTTAATTTGATAAGATCTTTTAATATTTAATAAATTCTCATTGTTAGGAAAATGTATAGGTATGGCAAAGCTAAATGATAAAAAAGGTTTGATGATTAGGCCATCTGACATTATGGTATGAAGCTGATGTATGAGATTATAAAAACGAAGCCAATAAAATTTACATTTAAATTCAATTTATAAATTAAGATACATTTTTTTTTAAATCCCTATATTAAAAGATATGGGACATGAGAATTAGACATATATTAAGAAATAACTGATTTTACTAATTAAATGTTTATTTATTATTAAGTAACTTAACAATTAATAATCAAACACATAATATGAATGCTAGTGCGCGTTGTAGCATATCCTAGAGTTAAGTTTGCATGCTTGTCCTTCAACAATGCTGTTAATCTTTGCAAAAGAAATAGGATAATATTCAGACGGGACGCATCATCAACATGAATTCGAGATGAACTCCCTTTCGGAACAGTTTTGTTTCCGAAGATGACCGATTGGAAGCGCAGAGCATGAGTGTGGATTTAGCGGCAGTTGCGTTGCGCTCAATATAACAGACGGTTTGTGATTGTTTCCCATCCGAACGGAATAACACGTGTATTTCCGTCACGTGGTCGCGCAAACAAACCATGTAGAAGATCTGTCGCCGGTGTTATCGTTGTGCGCAGAACTATAAATTTAATGTCCATGCAAAAAGCTCCTTCTTGTACAAATATTCATTAAAAATGTATCCTAGGTGAGTCTAATAACATTAAGAATTTTTTTGAACGCTTGCATATGCACGTGAAAAATTGCAAACACATCCGAAATACATCTTTTGAGTTTTAAATGTCTTCTTCAAAACAGATAGATACCAATAATATACGAAATCCTAGTCAAAGGCGACTATGTTTATGTTTGTACAGTTGCTGTAGTAATCATTTAAGGCTTAATTTGTAAAAATTTTCTTTGAACTCTAAGCGTATTGGTCACGACATGTGCTGTCTTGAATTCACTATTTTATTTCTAGTCATACCAGCATTATCTCTTTGTTCTAAGGTTGTGTAAAGAAACAATTTAAATGGTAAAAAGGTTATGCTGCAGTGGCATTTTCTTCGGTGGCATATGCAGGAATATCGCACGAGCCTGCGTACATTCGATTAATTTCATTCACTGAATTTCATTCATAATTTACGGAACTTTTTTGCTACTTTTGTTGCTTTCCTTCTTTTTCTACATAATTAATTGTGTCGGGAAACAACTTTCATTGATTACTCTTTGATATAATTGTACATGTTTTCGTATATAAGTAATTTTACAAATAATAAATTTTGTCGTATAACAATTTTGAATAATGTATTTTAGATTTTGATAATATTAATAATAGTCAATTATTAAGAAAAAAAGACAACTTGGCAAATTTATGATAAATACGCGACGGTACTTCTTTATATGGTATAATTATATATAAAAGTAATTTGTACTTATTGCAGTCGTAGATCAAATTGGGTTAACCTACATAGATAAATACTTAATGTAGTAATCAATATGATTTGTCAATTTAATAGCTCTTTATATAAAGTTGTTTACATTCATTTTTATTTACATATTTGGATGGGTACCAAATGTAAAGATATACATATATCGCAATTAATAATACGTAATACCTACTTCATGGGTGTAAAGTATTTACGAATGTGAGTTGATGGTTATAGTAAGTAACATTTATTTACTACTTTAATGTTACTTATTATGGGTAAATAAGAAGAATATACTTCTAATAACTGTGTCAATATAATGTTTACTTGATGTCGGGGAGTAAATACATTTACACTTTACATTTACATTTACCTACACTTCAAAAATTTGATTCACTATTTGAGTATTTGCAATCAGCATGAAGCACTTGACTATAGTACCAAATTTAATCAAAAAGTGACGAAATATTGACGCTTTGTCATTTTATTGTTTTAATTTCCACATACAAGAATACTTTGGAAACGATTTCATACACATGCTGTATTATATTACATGTTACTGCCAAATAGTGAAACTCACAATGATTTAAACATTAATACCGTCAAACAAGGGATATGTGCATTCCGTTCTTAAATTTAAAAGCTTGTGTCTTTGGACTTAAAATGATTACTACAATTGTGACACTGTTCTAATTTTATTGTATTTTAAATATTTAACAATTTGAAATACATTTGTAAATTTGACAAATAATGAGCCAAATATAAATAAAATCTGTAGCAACACTAGTTACTTTGAAAGAGAATACAGTAACTTAAGCTGCATATAATGGAAATATACCGTATGTGTTAAATATCATTAGGCATAGAGAATCAACGTATGAGTACATAAAATGTATACGTACATGCAATGCCAGCGAAGACCGGGACGACTGACGATTGTCTCTGATACCGATTGACTGGAAATTTTGCATTTAGTCTAGCTGCGGCCGTTACAGTTTGAAAGCGTACTATAAAATTAATGTATAACGGCTCTTTATACACCCACTGAAAAGCTTCAGTTAGTAAAATGGTTTTATGCTGGCAAGGCTGCAATGGAGTGCATGAATTTGTTTGCGCTGACTTTTGCAGACCGTTCTGTACCTTGCAGACAAACAATTTATAATATTATAAATAAATTTGAAACTTTTTTCTGTCTCAATAACTGTACGAAATGCAAACCAAGAGAGGTATCACCACAAAAAATTGAGGAAAGAGAACAGTGGGATGTATTAATTTGTAGTATTGTGGAAATTCATAACACGAGATCACTAGAAGTGCTGCCGAGGAATTGGGTACAAGTAACACAACTATTTCACGTATTTGGAAACGTAATGGTTTAAAATGTTTCTAATATTCGAAAACTCAAGAAATATTTCCCGAGGACAATTTCCGGAGAATGGAGTTTTGTCAAGACGTTATGGAAAAGATGCATAGAGATGAAAATTTCGTTAAAATTATTCTCTTCACCGAGTAATCAACTTTTCCATTACACGGAAAGCACAATCCCTCTGTTCTTCGATATTGGGCTTCGGAAATTCAACACCGACATTTTGCAAATCGCACTCAGTATCCTCAAAAACTAAACTTTTGGGCAGGTATTTTAGGTGACCATTCTATAGGCCCCTATTTTATTAATGGTATGTTAAATGCCGACAAGTATCTCGAATTACTAAAAAATCAAATACTTCCCGCCATTCAAAACATTGGAATAAATCAGGAAATCGTTTGGTTTCAACATGATGGCTGTCCAGCACATAATGCAGTGAGAGTAAAGGAATTTCTAGGAAATACTTTTCCTGATCGTCTTATTACTGGAACAGGAAACATTAAATGGCCCCCGCGATATCCTGATCTATCTCCAAATGATTTCTTTTTGTGGGGATATCTAAAAAATATTGTTTATACTCATGAAGCTGGTAGAGCAGAAAATCTAGTTGCCTTGAGAGAAAAAATAACTGTGGCTGCGAATTCATTAACTGCCGACATGTTAGCAAATGTAAGAGCTAATTTCTACGACCGCCTAGGACAATGTCTTGCTGCGCAAGGAGGAATTTTTGACCTTCTTGTATAATTTATTATAATTTTTTGAATCCTTTTTTATTTTTTTTATTAGGATTATTCTTTAATTTGATTACAATTACGCTTTTGTTTATGTGACGCAGCGCAGCTTAAAAATTTCCTGCATCTACTGAAAGAAATAAGAAAAGCAAATCCCTTGCAATTCGTAAATGTTATGAACGCATTACAAGTACCTATGTCGATGGTCAAATGATTACTGCTAACTTGTATTTGCGAAACAATCGGAGACAATAGTTACCGGCCGTCGCGGTCTTCGCCGGCTAAGGATCGGCTTTTCCATATACATATACATCGTATGTACTCATACGTATTCCCTATGCCTAATGATATTTGACACATACGGTATACAGTATGTCTGAAAGAATCTTAAAAATCGCGCATATAATAATATAAATTAAATAATCCGTTCAAAAATAAATTAATACAGAGAATCCAAATTTTCTTCTACATAAAACTTTGCCTCAGTAGGTACATCAATTAAATAATTTACCCTCTGCCTCTAAACAATACGCTAATCTGTTACAAAATTCATGCCGTACCGGTACGCTAATCTGTTAACAAAATTCGTGCCGTACCGCTACTAAAGTTTCTGGTGATATAATTCTGATAGTATTTCTAATACTTTGTTTTAGGTCCTATGTATTGTCAAACACCAAATTTTCCCTGTGTATTGTGTTTTTAATATGACCCCACAGGAAAAAATTTTTGGGAGCTAAATCTAGTGATCGTAGTGGCCAATTAATGTTACTATTAGGACCTATAACACGATTAAGACGTATTTAAGAAATTTCGGACTACATTCGTATTGTGAACCGGACAGCCATCGTGTTGGAACCAGATATCATTTATATGTATGCCCTCTAAGGCACGAAGGGCCGGTACGATATTGTTTTGTAAAAGTTGCAAATGTAGTTGCTCATTGAAATATGTAGAAATGAAAAAGGGTCCAATTATGTGATGTCCGCTAATGCCGGCCCAGACATTAACTTTTCTACGATACTGACTTCGCGAAGTAATATATCGATTTTCATTAGTTCTTGACCAGTACCTCACGATCGAAGAATTATGTTGTGAATGTGTCGAAAATGTCGATTCATCAGTAAAAAGTATATTGGAAATACAATTTGGATCACGATTACTTAGTTTCATCGTGCGTTTACAAAACGACATTTGCCGGCAATGATCTTCAGGGAAAATTTATTCATGTATTGAAATCTTGTAACTCTTGAAACGACTTTTTTTTAAACTTTGCAAACACGGTATTTACTAATATTTAATTTGTGGACAATCTGTCGCATATTTGAACCTTGTGAAGCTGCAGCGCAAATCATGACCTCTTCGTTTTCATATATCGTGATATGAACATTTCTTGCACGACTTTAAGCAACCATATTTTTCGAAATGGTTTATCAAATAACGAATAGTACTAAATGGTACTTCGCGTTCAAATACTGTCATAAATAAGCCACTTAATTTATTCAATGTACTGCTACGGTGATAGGATTGTATTATAGATTTCTTTTCCTCAAAAGTTAAATTCACGATAAACGACTAATTTAATCAATCGGTCCGAACTCTAAAGTTAGTCTAGAACTGAGACCCGAACGTGTCGCTCTCAAAATGTTAAATGACGAGACGAATAGGAGGTGGTCACACCCGGTAACTGGGATTCTTCGACTTTGTTCGACCGATAAGAATAAATCTGGGCGTCCAGTACACGTTTGCCTAAGCAAAGAAAATACGGACAGACGGTATAACTGGCACCTTGTAACAAAATTTTCGTTACAATTTTTATCAAACGCATATGAAAATATAGTTGGTTATATTCTATGTAAAAATTATTATCATAGCTTCTTACATGCAGCAGATTTATATTAATAGCTACATGTTTGTAGTAAAATTATCTATAACTGTAGAAATTTTTGACCGTGTGTGAAGGTGTTAGCTACTAATATCCACAGGTAAATATCATTAGTTACTATAAAGCGTTCATCAAAGAAACTCAAAAATTGAGTTAATATTATTGGATATCGTCTCCAGTACCATAATTATATTTTTATACAATATACATACTTATTTATTTTATAATATAAAGCTGATCATATGTAATGTAAAAATATTTTATTTATTTCCTTGTAGTCTGTGTCTAACATGAATATTACTTGATTTTCGGACAATTGAATATTATTTACTACATTGAGTTAATATTGAATATTAATTTTATCTATAGTATTAGTAATATTGAAGTAACATACGAAATCAAGAAATTTTTGTAGTTTCGTGTTTTGTTGTAAAATTGCATTGTCTTGCATAATATAAAAATAACTACATTATTAACGTACGTTTCGGATAAGGTGAGTTGGGGTAAGTGTATACAGAAATTTGACTAGTTCAACTTTAAAGTGATGCCACTTCTGTGGGTGAAGTTGTAATTGCAAGATGTAAAGGTTCCGATAAAATGAAGTATACAAGAGGTGTTTTTACTTCATGGCGATTTTTTTTTTTATTTTGACGACCAGGTGCCGCACTTACCAGGCATGATGGGGTAAGTGCGGACCCAGGTGTTATTTTCTAATTATATTACAATAGATTTAGTTTCAGGTAAGTGAAATTTGCTCGTCAAGACAACATTTAAAATGCCTTGTGTAGATTTAAAATATTAATAAAAAAGTTAGAGTATACATATTGCTATGGTTTTTTCCCAAATAAATATTAAAAATTTATTTATTTATCTACGTACTATTATTTTGGACTCCTATGTATATTTCATGTCATGCGCCTTGTGGTGTAATGTCTCTACGCTTGATGTTGACGACTTTAAATCTTCAGACACAAGTTAACAGTTAGACGAGAACGTTCATTTATTTAGAAAATAGATAATTATCTATTGTATGTTAAATTCGGGTTGTATTTAATTTAAAATAGTTGATGGTGTTGTATTTTCAATTACCGAATATTTCTACGAGTTTTTATTCTCGTTATATTTGATTTATTAACGCTTTCTTGTCTACGTGTCTCTTATATTCCTTATGTAAGTAAAAATTTATATATATTATAAGATATCTTATTAATTTAAAAGATTTGGATATTGTATTTCTATTGTATTCATATTGTTGTCAGAGATTTAGTCTCAATTAATTGAGTTAGATAACAAAGAGGATTTTTAACATTTCAAAGTAAAAAACAGTAATTTAAAAAGGTATATAACCCCTTACCACAAATTGATAGTCGTATCCTAAATACGTATTTCGACAACTAAGTTGTCATCATCAGTAGGTAAAAACTACTAATTAAAGTCACACGGGGCACAATAAAGTAAGATAAACGCTTACGCACAACTACTATACACTGCAACCCTGTAAAGACTAAATTTACCATGCACATTTTAAACTACGAGATAAAACACTTGTCTCTTTGGAAAAGGTTCTTAAACATCTGTTAAAATATCGAACAAAGGGACGGCAAAAATTCTTCTCTAAATACGGCGCCAACTAAAAACGATTTTAAAGCTACGGTGACCTACTAATAAACTAAATGAAAACACATATATTTCCACAAAACACTAGTATAATTAAATGTATGAGCATTTCATGTGCAATGTACAAATTAATTGTTATTATTTAAACGTGTTATATTCCAATACGCAGGTAGTGACAAAAGGTTAAGAAGTCGTATCGTAAAGGCCGAACTCTCATGACAAATTCTGAGAAAGACAAAATTAAGAAGAGGCGTTATATGTGAAAAACTAGACATCCGGCTTGTTGTATTATACTAAATGAGAATAACAATCCTCGTGAAAAGGGTCAATAAATAATTAGATATTGTAGGTGTATGATTTAGAATTTAATTATAAATAGGTGACAATGTGTTATATTAAATGAGAAACCATTTCGGTGAACAGGGGGTTTATGAATAATTAAATATTGTAGGTATATAAATTTAAAAGTTAATTATAAATAGGTGACAATGTTCTAGTTAAGGGGTTAAGCAATTTAATATAATGTATAGAATTCACGGTAGGCTCTGGGTGTGTAGGAGGTAATTTTGGATATTAAATGAGAATTCAATTCACGTGAAAAGGGTCTTGAATAATTGGATATGGTAGGTATATAATTTAAAAGTTAATTATAAAAAGGTGACATGTCCTAGTTAAGGAGTTGCGCTATTTAATATAATGTATGGGATTCACCAAAATTACCTCCTACACACCCAGAGCCTACCGTGAATTCTATACATTATATTAAATTGCTTAACCCCTTAACTAGAACATTGTCACCTATTTATAATTAACTTTTAAATTTATATACCTACAATATTTAATTATTCATAAACCCCCTGTTCACCGAAATGGTTTCTCATTTAATATAACACATTGTCACCTATTTATAATTAAATTCTAAATCATACACCTACAATATCTAATTATTTATTGACCCTTTTCACGAGGATTGTTATTCTCATTTAGTATAATACAACAAGCCGGATGTCTAGTTTTTCACATATAACGCCTCTTCTTAATTTTGTCTTTCTCAGAATTTGTCATGAGAGTTCGGCCTTTACGATACGACTTCTTAACCTTTTGTCACTACCTGCGTATTGGAATATAACACGTTTAAATAATAACAATTAATTTGTACATTGCACATGAAATGCTCATACATTTAATTATACTAGTGTTTTGTGGAAATATATGTGTTTTCATTTAGTTTATTAGTAGGTCACCGTAGCTTTAAAATCGTTTTTAGTTGGCGCCGTATTTAGAGAAGAATTTTTGCCGTCCCTTTGTTCGATATTTTAACAGATGTTTAAGAACCTTTTCCAAAGAGACAAGTGTTTTATCTCGTAGTTTAAAATGTGCATGGTAAATTTAGTCTTTACAGGGTTGCAGTGTATAGTAGTTGTGCGTAAGCGTTTATCTTACTTTATTGTGCCCCGTGTGACTTTAATTAGTAGTTTTTACCTACTGATGATGACAACTTAGTTGTCGAAATACGTATTTAGGATACGACTATCAATTTGTGGTAAGGGGTTATATACCTTTTTAAATTATTATTTAACCACAGTCTCCATTGAAAGAATTTTTTAAAAAACAGTAACTGTAAAATTTTGCACGTTTGGATTACAAGGGCATTTTTTTGAACATGTGAGTGCGCCTGTTTTAGAGATTTGATCGAGCTGTCAAGTCTGTTTATTTATATTGTTCTCTGGGGAGAAATTAAAAATATTCTTTGTGATTTAGTTTATTTTTAAAGTTGTTCGGTAGTCATTAGAGGATGTTTGGATTCATGTAGCGGTCATATTCCATGAGTTCTTTTACCTATTGATGTAATAAGTATATTATTACACAATATTTATACTTTATAAAGATTTTTTTTCTTTTTTTTATTTTTTTTTTATTAAATTTTCATTTAAGTTTTATATTGTGATTATTATTTAAATAACCTTTCATCTTGAATTTAAAAGTAACTCAGAAAATATATAAACGTACTTAAAGTGAATTCTTTTACTGGCGCCTTAAAATTGTTGTAGAAGAGACAACCACGTTTCCGATTGGAACCCTGAGAAGAAAGCAGTCCCATTCTTGGAAATAAACCGACTGAATATCCTAGTTGGACAGATTTGTCGTGAATGGTGGTACAGTAAATATAAAAAACCAAAGTTCATAGCATATTTTTGGCGAGACCAAGTGTGGGGCGAACAGAAATAGCATATATAATTTTGGCAAGGCCAACGTTGGAACAATAGCAGTACTGGTCAGAAGATATAACAGAGCACAAAAAGATGGAAGGTATCGCAGCAGCACAGCAAAGAAGTGAGCAACTTGTGGAGAAAGCGAAGAAAAGAATAGGTCCAGTAATTACCATACATGGAGAGGGGCACGAAGGAGTAAACAGGGATAAAATTATGTTGGACATGCTAGTAAAAATGCAGGCAACGATGGGTATAATGATGGAAAGAGAAAGAAAAATGGAAGAGAAAATGGATGTAATGATGCGAAAAGAGAAAGAAATGCAGGAAACTATGGAGATAATGATGGAAAGAGAAAGAAAAATGGAAGAGAAAATGGATGTAATGATGGGGAAAATAATGGCGTTAAGTAATACAAGCCAAGAAGAAGGTATAATAAGGGGCATGGTTTTAAATAGTAAACTGTCAGAAGAATTGGAAAAAAGAGAGTTTGCAGAACTACAAATGTAATATATGGAAAAACAATTAAGAAAGGAAATAGAAGAAGTAAGAAAAGAAAAAAATGAAGTAAATGTACCCACATATGTTCCTATACAAAGTGAAGTGCTACCTAAATTTTATGGGATGTCAAACACAAATCCCATGTGTTTCTTAAAGAAAATCAAAGCCAGTTTGGAAGATGTGCCAGGGGATGAGAAAAAGTTGCAAAAGATCGGAAACTGTCTGAAGAATGACGCTATGGTATGGTGGGAGATGGTGTCAGACGAGGTAACAACTATGGACGAATTTTAAGCCAGGTTCACAAATCAATTCTGGGGACGATATAAGCAGACTAGGGTAAGACAAGAATTATTATTTGGTAGATATAATGTCGGAAATAATGAAACGAGAGAAACTTATGTTATGAAAAGGTACTCGGTATTAAAATATTTTACCCCTAGAATAAGTGAAGTAGATATGGTTTCACAATTAAGTAGACACTTTGATTCTCAAGTCAGTAAGGCAGTAGCAATACACAATATCAATGATATGCAACAGTTTATCGAATTATTAAAGAGGTTAGATGATGCGGAGCGTGGTAATAGATATAACAATAATCATTTAGATAGAAATATTAAAAGAAATGAATATTCAAGAGTTAATTTAAATAATACCCCTCCGAGTTCAGAAAGACGTATGGTAAATAATAACTCAAAGTAATAGAAATAGAATGGCTTCCCCAAATAGAAAAAGAAATAATTCAAATAGAGATGATGTAAAAGAAAATAGAATAAATCCAAAGAAATACACAGGTACAAGGTATAAAGATACAAGGCCTAATTTTAATTTAGAAGTCAAAGTAGATGAAAAAAATAAATCAGAGCTTGCTTGTAGTAAGGATTTATGATAGGGCCAACCAAAAAGAGAGAAAGTTTTGCATTGTTGTATGATAAGTCAGATTGCTCGATAAATACGAGTTTGCCACATATTAAAATTAATATAGGAAAAAGGGAATGTTATTGTTTAATTGATTCTGGTAGTGAAACGTCATTTTTGGATGAAAAGGTTGTTGAATGGTTAGTTAAGAATAAAGAAGGGAAATATGTGCCCACAAGTAAAATTACTAGAGTATCAGCTACGAAAAAGATTATAGCTGTAGTTAATAATATTTATGTTGTCGAATTTAATATAGAAAATAATAAATTTATCGGAGAATTTATAGTAGTAAAAGGTTTAGGTAGAGATGGAATACTGGGAATAGATTTGTTAGATAAAATTAATATTATAATAGATATTAATAGGAAGAAAATAATAATTAATAATAAAAATGTGCAATGGATCCAGGAGGCTGGAGATGAAGAGAAAATTATAAATTGTATGCAGAAAATAAACTGTATGGGTAAAATAAATAATATGGAAGAAGAGGAAGAAGTTGGAGTATTGGAAGAAAAGGAATAATGGTGTTAGAAAAAATGGAGAAAGAAAATGAGGGAGAAGTGGAATTTCCCGAGAATATTGATTTGTTGAAGATAGATTGTAATAAAGAATATGAAGAAGAAGTTAAATTAATAATAAAGAATAATATTGAATTAGTAAACAAGTTTCCCAGTATTGCCAGAAATGATCGACATTCGTTAGAAGTAGATGAGACAAAACCTTTTAAAATTAAAAACTATCCAATTTCCAAGAATATTCAACAACAGGTAGAAGAGGAAGTGAAGAAGATGTTACAAGATGGCCTAATTGAACGAGGCAAAACGAGGTATGTAAATTCGTTAGTTGTGGTTAAGAAGAAGTCAGGAGACATTAGATTATGTTTGGATGCGCGCAGACTTAATGAGCGGACAAAAGCTGAATTTGAAACTCCGATAACAATAGAAACATTATTGTCGAAATGTGGCAATGCAAAAGTATATAGTAAATTTGATTTGAGGAGTGCTTTTTGGTTGGTGCCATTGGAAAAAAATCCAGAAAATATTGTGGCTTTATGGTTAATGGAAGAGTATATCAATTTAGGACTGCACCATATGGATTAAGCAGTTCTGCAGCGGCGTTAATAAGGGCTATGCAACAAATATTAGAACCTTATGAAGATCATGTTGTACATTATATATATAATATTTTAATTTATAGCAGGAATTATCAGGAACACATGGAACATGTAAGAAATATAATGGAAGTGTTGGTAAGTGAGGGATTAAAAGTAAATATTAAAAAGTGTGAATTTTTTAAGAATGAAATAAAGTTTCTAGGGTATAATATAAGTCCTAGATATGTTAGTGTGGATCAGAGTAGGCTGGAGCTAATTAAACAGTATCCACAACCTAAAAATGTAAGAATGTTAAGAGGGTTCTTAGGCATAGTTAATTATTATAAACGTTTTATACCATACCTGGCACGAACAAGTGCACCGCTGTATGAAATGCTTAAAAAGAATGATAAATTTAAATAGAATGATGAGAGAATGAAAGCTTTTGAGGATTTAGAGAAAGATTTTTATAACCAGTTAGTTTTAATTTTACCAGATTTTAATAAACAGTTTATATTAAGAGTAGATGCAAGTGATGTCGCTATTAGTGGAGTTTTAATTCAAATTAATAATGAAGGTATAGAACAGCCGATACGATTCATATATCGAATCTTAAAAAGCTACGAAATTAAATATACTATTAGTTAAAAAGAAATGTTAGCTGTAGTACACGCGGTTCAAAAGCTTAGATTTTATTTATTGGGCAAGAACTTCATAGTAGAAACAGATCATGCTGCGTTGACATCACTTTTGAGTACAAGGTTTAAGAATAATAGAGTGTATCGCTGGTCTTTGTTATTGTCAGCGTATAATTTTGAAATTAGGCATATAAAGGGAGTACTAAATGTTACAGCCGATGCGCTATCTAGAATGTTAACAATAAAAGTAAATTTAATTATGTTGAACTAAATGAATATAATAGAGAATATGCTGAAGGGGCTTTTGAGTATGAGGTGATCCTTCAGGTCCAACAGGATGAAAGTTTTAATGTTTTAAAAGAGCAATTGGGAAATCAAGATAATTATAAAAGTTTTATTACGCATGATGGTTTAATTATGAAAGTTATTAGGGATCAAAATTATGTAGTAGTTAATGATGAATATACTCGACGAGCAATGTTGCAAATACATGAGAGTTTGGGTCATATTGGTGGATACAAAGTATGGCTTACTTTTAGGGAGGCATTTTACGCCAAGAAAGATAGAACTATTGCAAAAGAAATAGTAAGAAATTGTATTACATGTAGGTTAGGTAAACATAAAAACCGCACATGTCAATTTGAAATAAAGAGTATAGTGGCACAAGCGAAGTTAGAATTAGTTGCTATTGATTATTTAGGAAATCTTATTCCTGGGGAATTTGAATATAGAAACATTTTAGTTATGGTGGATATATTCTCGAAATATGTGAAACTATTTCCTACTTCGCAATATAATACTGAAACCACATTACAATGTGTCGATTCTTGGATAACCCATCAAGGGAAAATGAATAGAATTCTTGCAGATAATGCAACATATTTTAATAATGCTGGGTTCATAAATGCTTTAAAAGATCGTGATATTAATATTTCTTTCTCTTCCATACGCCATCCATGTGGAAATCTATGTGAGAAATACATCCAGGAGATAATCAAGTTCCTGAGAATCAAAACTCACGATAATCATGTAGGATGGGTCACACATGTCCAGAAGGTTGAGGATAAGATCAACCATTCTCCGAATACTGTTACTCTGGAGTGTCCTTCGACTGTGATGTATGGGATAAGGCCTGCCAGACCCTGGAATCAACAAATGGAAAGGGTAGAAGACTTGGAACAAGTTTCAGTCCATGTGGGAAGAAGACTGGCAGAGCAAGGAAGAAAATATGTCAATAAACAAAATGACAAAATTACTAGCAGGACCAGGTTTGAAGTTGGTGATGTTGTTATTGTGAGAAGTTATGGTCTTGGTAGACGTGACCAAGGAAAATGTCAAAAAGTCCAACTTCCTTATGTCGGATCATATCAAATTACCAGACGTTTTAATGATGTTACGTACGAGTTATACACAATGGACGGCCGTCGTAAGAAGGGGCGATACCATATTAGTGCCCTACAACTGTTCGCTCCACAGGTGTATGTCGAGGAGGATGATCCAGTATGAAGCTGTGCATCGACTGAGTGCGGGGATCGGTAGTGACAGTGTGCGTAACTGTTTATTGTCTACGAGTGCGGAAAACTATATGATTAAAGAGATTTTAACATGTACAGGCTTTTCCATCAAATAGTTTTGGGGAAATGCTATGGTTTTTTCCCCAATAAATATTAAAAATTTATTTATTTATCTATGTACTATTATTTTGGACTCCTATGTATATTTCATGTCATGCGCCTTGTGGTGTAATGCCTCTACGCTTGATGTGGACGACTTTAAATCTTCAGACACAAGTTAACAGTTAGACGAGAAAGTTCATTTATTTAGAAAATAGATAATTATCTATTGTATGTTAAATTCGGGTTGTATTTGATTTAAAATAGTTGATGGTGTTGTATTTTCAATTACCGAATATTTCTACGAGATTTTATTCTCGTTATATTTGATTTATTAACGCTTTCTTGTCTACGTGTCTCTTATATTTCTTAAGTAAGTAAAAATTTATATATATTATAAGATATCTTATTAATTTAAAAGATTTGGATATTGTATTTCTATTGTATTGATATTGTTGTAAGAGATTTAGTCTTAATTAATTGAGTTAGATGACAAGGAGGATTTTTAACATTTCTAAATAAAAAACAGTAACTGTAAAATTTGGCACGTTTGGATTTCAAGGGCATTTTTT
Organism: Melolontha melolontha; assembly: GCA_935421215.2. Classification (NCBI taxonomy): domain Eukaryota; kingdom Metazoa; phylum Arthropoda; class Insecta; order Coleoptera; family Scarabaeidae; genus Melolontha; species Melolontha melolontha. Next base: position 141,409,974 of record OW285235.1, read on the forward strand.
TTGAACATGTGAGTGCGCATGTTTTAGAGATTTGATCGGGCTGTCAAGTCTGTTTATTTATATTGTTCTCTGGGGAGAAATTAAAAATATTCTTTGTGATTTAGTTTATTTTTAAAGTTGTTCGGTAGTCATTAGAGGATGTTTGGATTCATGTAGCGGTCATATTCCGTGAGTTCTTTTACCTCTTGATGTAATAAGTATATTATTACACAATCTTTATACTTTATAAAGATTTTTTTTCTTTTTTTAATTTTTTTTGTATTAAATTTTCATTTAAGTTTTATATTGTGATTATTATTTAAATAACCTTTCATCTTGAATTTAAAAGTAACTCAGAAAATATATAAACGTACTTAAAGTGAATTCTTTTACTGGCGCCTTAAAAATGTTGTAGAAGAGACAATCACGTTTCCGATTGGAACCCTGAGAAGAAAGCAGTCCCATTTTTGGAAATAAACCGACTGAATATCCTAGTTGCATAGATTTGTCGTGAATGGTGGTACAGTAAATATAAAAAACCACAGTTCATAGCAATATGTTTTGACTTAATTAACAATTGAACAGAATAACCTGCAAACGATACTTCAAAAGGAATTTGGCCACGTTTACATATTTTAGGTTGAGGAAGTAACTGAATAATATCATTTATTTGGATATGGCAGATATCATCAACAGGGAGAAACTTAGAAATCAAATTTTGGTTGAAAACAGTTATTTCATACGCACTTCCAACATAATATTTACCCGGATTCGATACCATTATGAATATATGTTGCTATTATATAAATATCTATCATATGTTATTTAAATATCTGTATACTGATTTAACATCCTGGCAGTTCCGTGTTTAGATCACTGACTGGGCGGTCCAGTGAGTTTTCATAGTTTTCCTTCCCGTTCCAGGCGAATGCCGACAGCCGATCTTATGTCGCTTCACGGGCGCACATAATAATAACACGGCTTACCATTCCCTCGTAGTTGCCGTCTGGCTGTTGGAGAATGCTAAGGCATCAATTATTATTATTAAACGTGAATTTATCTTTGAATAATTTAGTTTTATCCATAACAACCACAGATATATAAATATGATATTAATATACTCTAACTTATATTTTAAATTTCTTTGAAAAAGGCATTATGTGCTGAAACATGTAAGATTATTTTAAATATATGCATATTGAAGTAAAACAGACTTTAAATCGTCGACTAATTGAATCTACTATATATATATATATATATATATATATATATATATATATATATAAGGCCTGTTTTAGATGAAGCCCAGTCAAAGATCTAAACACGGAACTGCCAGCATGATAAGCCAGTGTACAGATATTTAAATAACATATGATAGATATTTATATAATAACAACATATATTCATAATGGTAAATTCCAGATCGTTACATTATTAGGTTATAATATATACTGCTTAGATTTTTTATATCGCTTCTTTTGTTGATTTAATTTGTTCTTGTTCAATATTAATCATTTCTTTAATTTCTCTTTTCATTGTGTGTTGTTTTTATCGATTATATGTGTCTTTTCAAAATCGAAATGGTGTTGTAGTTTTGTCTGTTTTGGAGTATTTGTTGGCTTATATTCTTTTGTATAAATATCGCTTAAACATCTATTTTCGAAACTAAACCCTAAAATAGAAAAAATTCGAGAAACACACGTCATCTATAAAATACCATGTCACGATTGCGATAGTTATAACATAGGTCAAGCTAAAAAATACTTATACAAAAGAATACAAGCCCACAAATACTCTAAAACAGACAAAACTGCTTTATTTACACACAAACTACAACGCAGTCACCATTTCGATTTTAAAAACACAGAGATAATCGATAAAGAATAACACACAATAAATAGGGAAATTTAAAAAAATATTAATATTAAACAAAAAAAAATTCAATTAACAACAAAAGTGATATAAAAAATCTAATATATAACAACCTAATAATGTAATGATCTGCACTTTACCATTTCGAATATATGTTGTTGTTATATAAATCTCTATCATATGTTATTTATAATATCTGTATACTGGCTTATCATGCTGGCAGTTCCGTGTTTAGATCCCAGACTGGGCTGTACGAGTAGGTTTTTGTGGTTTTCCTTCTCATTCAAGGCGAATGCCGACAGTTTAAAATCTTAAGTCGCTCCACGGTCGCAGACATAGTAATAACTGGCTTACCAATCCCCCGTAATTGACTTCTTGCTGTCGAAAGTTCTGAGGCATTAATTATTATTAAATTTGAATGTATCTTTGAATATTTTAATTTTATTCATGTCAACTTCAGATATATAAGTTTGAAATTGGTATACTGTCATTTATATTTTAAGTTTCTTTAAAGAAGGCACTATGTGCCGAAACAAGTAAAATTGTTTTAAATATATACATATACATATACATATACATATACATATACATATACATATACTGACCTTAAATCGCCGACTAATTTAATCTACTATAACATACAAAGGTCAGGAAATAATTATCTATATATATATATATATATATATATATATATATATATATATATATATATATATATATAGTAAACCTAATCAGTAGGCGATTAAAGGTCTGTATATTACTTCAAAATATATGTATTTAAAAAACTCTACATGTTTCGGCTGTGTACGCCTTTATCAAGAGAATACAAAATATATTGTGGTAATATATTTTGTATTCTCTTGATAAAGGCGTACACAGCCGAAACATGTAGAGTTTTTTAAATACATATATTTTGAAGTAATATACAGACCTTTAATCGCCTACTGATTAGGTTTACCATATCATACCAAGGTCACGAAGTTATTATATATATATATATATGTGTTTAGATAATTTCTTAGCCGTTTATTAAATATAACAATTGAAAAGTAAGTAATTCTATACAATGTTTAATGTTTGCCGTAAATTCTACTAAGAACTTTAATAGATATAACTAAATGGATTCTACTTATTTTATATTTCATATAAAAGCCGAAAAACTCCAACAATTTATCTATTGTTATATATATATATATATATATATATATATATATATATATGCACTTATTCTTTGTATAATATTATCTTGTAATATGTTCTTTTGCATACTATTTGAGTTTTGCATATCCTGCGTTGCAATGTGTTCATACAATTTCTTTTTACAAAATTATGAAACGATATAGCATTTTTCTTGGGCTATTTTGCATGAGTTGATGATATTTTAGATCATAGCGGCTTATATGAGAGATTTTGTTTTTGTGTTGAAATAGATTTCCTCTACTGCTTAAGGTTGATATCGCAAATATCAGGTATTTATAATCAAACAAAAGTTTCAAAATTAATTAATTCAAAATTTTCTGCTTTTGTATATGGTTTTGTTTTAATTAAAATTCCGTACGAAATTCAGGTGTGTTGACTAAAGCAGACAAAATAAATAAAGAATAATTTATTGTGTATATACCTAAATAATGGAAATGATAAAATAGTAAAACAAGAATCCATTTAATTAATTTCTATTAAAGTTCTTAGTAGAATTTACTGCAAATATTAAACATTGTATAGAATTACTTACTTTTCAATAATATATTTTGAAATATATCTTGTACGTACTTATTCAAATGACGAATATTGTCAAAACTGGAGAATCTAATTATTAGGACATTAAAAACATTTCTGAATCTTACCCTGTACTTTCTGATTTCCCTGGAGAGTGTACTTTAATTAGACTTAAATCTTTGAACACACTTCTAAAAACTTAATCTCAACTTTACGTAAACTGTCATTTATAAGCCTATGAATTAACTTAATATCTCGACAAAACTGGAAAATTTTACCTGTTAAATAAAATACTAAAGTTGAAACTGTACAAATAATATAATCATCTGTTTTTCTTCGGCAATAGATGCGTGCAAAGAATTGAATTAAATATTTATTTATAATTCTAATCGCAAGAAAACTGGAAGGCTTAATTGAAAAATAAAATAGAATTGTTCCTGAATACAGTTATTTGAAGTTATACTGACAAATTTAATAATTTTATATTAATTTTTCTACTGTATATGCGAATAGGCATTAAAAAAAGGAAACCTGAGTAGTAATTGAAACACAAGATAAAATTTTCCAATATGTGAGTGAATGTATAAGTAGTGAAAAATAATTGAGCAAGATAAATTGTGAGCACAATAATTTCAAGAATATAGTGTATAAGTTGAAATACAAGAATATATTAAATGAAATCCGTCTAGTGGGTAGGTCATCACTACATATTTAATGAAGCGGGTCCGATTGGCGCTGTACTCTTATATCAGTTATGTTTTTTGGCTAATCATAAAAGAGTACCAGTGGTAAAACTCTACGATTATAACACTAATGTTATTAAAGAGCATTTCAAAAAAGAACTCAAAATAATACAATAAGAATTTTATATAAAATTTGTTATGTTTTGGAAAAAAAAGTCCAATTGGAATATTTATATTTATTTTAATTATTTGTTGAATTAAATTCCTGTCTTTCTTCTTACTTCTCTATTCATTTAATTGATCTTCGAACCCTGTGGATCGGCAACCTCTTTTGCTTGCTTATTTTTGCGTAAAAGATGTCGCGCCTATCTTTGTATCTGCCGACGATCGTGTATGACGTATGTCCGGCCGTGTTCGTTTATCGGGAATCTACGATAGAACGAAACTTGGTTCGAGATCTTTGTCGGCGCTAGTTGTGCTTTATTTTTGTGTGAGAACCTAGTCTTTGCGGTAAGAAGTACTTTAATCTTTTGAACATTGTCTAATGTGTGTCCTTTATCCTTTGTAGGATATAATTTTATTTTACCGCCTATTGGTTTGAGAATTTTTCCTATCTTACTGCTGTATTCCAACGAAGTTTAAAATCTCGTGTAAGGCTTGGCAAGCGGACACGTTTTCCCATATAGCTGATCATTTTAATATTGGATTTTTGGAGGAAAACCAGGTGGAAATGCTCACATTTCACCTACAGTAGCAATTATTAATTTCGGCGTGGCCTACACAAAAAAAAAACAAGATCGAATACCGACGCTTCCAAGATGGCGTACTAACGCGTAATGGCAGCGTGAACTGGCGGCATTTTGTTCGATATAATCTACTGAATTGTTTTAACCCGTGCAACCCCTTGGAAGGCTTTCCCATTAAAGGTTGAAATTATACGATAACTGGGACAATTTAAAGTAGGGGTAGAATTTCTTTTTCTTGTATTTGGTTTTTATTAGACATGTGCAACTCAATTAAATTTAACTAAATATCAGTTTGTTTACACTTAAGTAAGGCTCTAGAGAAGCCATTCACTTATTATTTGGGCAGACGTTGTAAAGAAAACTTTTCTTATGTAATAGTATCGTAAGAATTTGTTTGTAGTATTCAGGTTAGTTTATATAGGGTTCGATTATTGCAAGAACTTGTTAATTGATAGAATTCAGAAATAATTGGCAGACAGTTCTTGACTTTACAACATTTGTTTACTGCTCTGTATCACTTACTAACTTTTACCGTAAAACTTTGATAGCGAACAAGGCATTATTCGATGAATTTTAGAAGCTAGGTGCTTGTACATCTGGATACGAGCATTTTACTGAATTATTATTTAAAACTGGATGACTGGCTTCACTGGCAACCAGGTGTGGTTAGTTTAGTTCTATTGTACGAGGCTAAGATCCTTCAGACGGGCCTACGTACAGTTTATTCAATAACTTGGGGTACGATGCTGTTTTGTATTACTATTGATTAAAACATTATAACCTTATTGTAAAGAACCCATGATTATGTATACCTAATTGTAGTTCTGCTGAACTTTTGTTTAGTCTTGTAAGTATTTAATTAATAATTTGATCACAGTAATTCTTCCTGATTATACAGGGTGTTGTTCTGACATGTGAATCTGTTTTATAGTTAACACTGGAATGCGCCTGGTGCGTTTCTATTCAATTTTGGGTAATTAATCTGGGAGACTTTATGCTAAATTTTAAATTTATCAAAGCTTAATTATTGCCTTGGCGCTTTTGATTTGAATTGTCACCTCTTCAATTTTGTGATTACAAACTTCATACATTCTTATTTTCTTTTGTTTATTGTTCAATCGTCGACTGATTAATTTGTCATTAAAAATTTTCTGAACCTACTTTGTTTTGTTAATAAATTTGTTATTGTTGATGACATGTGTTTATTTGATACCCTTCCCTCAAGTGTTTGAGATAAGCAAAGTTTAAATTGTTTCGGTTACAAGTAGTAAAGGGTCATACTGTTTTGCTTTTGGAACTACCAGCATCCCACCAGCTTCCGTATTTATGGGGGTACTTTGCAGGAAAATACGGCGGCGCCATACTCCATCTCGCGACCTTGGACTCGCGACGCTTCCGAAAAACGTTTGTGCTGGCCGGCAGAGTATTTCCTTGGGACGATTACCATCAGGTAGGTTCGGAGCAAGAGAGGGTGGCCGTGCTGTACATCTCGCAACCACGTTGTTACTTGTTTTATTTTGCTTTGGTCGCTTGTAGCAAATATTTGACGCCTCGTGCGTGGAGCTTTCTCTTTTTTTTTTTTTTAATACTTTGCTTACTCACACTTGTTGAGGGAATAAATTTTTTTTTGTGTTACCTTCACTGCTACTACTACTATTTGAGATCCGTTAGTGGTGAAAAGCTACTTACAGTGTATTTCGAACATTTTTAGTATCCCACGTTTCGATACGTGCGACTGCGACTCATGCGTTGAGTGCGGCGACCGTTTCTGCGCCCTCTCCTGCTTATAAGATTATTCCGGTGTCAAGGTGGAGCTTTACCAAATTCGATGGGGAAAGTTCACGACTGTCTTTAAGTGCTTTTCTCGAGACTATTGAAGATAAATGCATAGCAAATAATCTTTCTAAGGAGCAGTTAGTTAGGTCTGCTACTGAATTGTTTTCAGGGAACGCCCTAATCTGGTGGCGGTCTACGAGCTAGAAAGTAACGTCATGGGTTGATTTCGTTCGTGAACTTCGTTTACAGTTTCAGCCTCCGCACTTTAATGAAAAGTTGTTCCTTGAAATTAAGAAGCGAACTCAAGGTCCTAATGAAACCATCGGCATGTATGTGGCGGTCACGAATAACATGTTTGGACTGTTGACGGTTCCAGTTGCCGAGGATCTTAAAGTAGACATGCTCATGCAGAATATCGCGCCCTTTTATCAGAGTCAGTTAGGCCTTACTGAGGTTAAGTCAGTAGATCAGTTGCTTGAATTATGTAGGAAGTTAGAAGCATGTAAGCTGTCTATAGAAGCTTTTGCTCCACCTCCTCGCAGTAAGACTGCTTTGTGTGAGCCTGATTTAGCATACGCATATTCTACATCTTCTAGTGCTGCGGCGGTATCTGTACCTTCGACAAGCAGTGGTACTGAATGTTGGAATTGTAATGCAGTAGGTCACTTAGTAAGGGATTGTCCGAACCCTCGTACTTCTCGCTTTTGTTTTAAATGTGGTGCTCGAGGACACACCAAAAATTCTTGCCCACGATGTCGACCTTCTAGGAAACGACAGAAGGAGATGTCAATGAGATCGCGTACGTTCTCCATTCCCGTAAACAAACGTAAAAGCGATCTCCGTTAGCCGATTCAAGCTCAACTTTATTCAAAGGTATTTTTAATAATATAAAATATTATTAAAAATCTGGTGTGAAGAACACAAATACAGGTTCACTATTAATATTTTTGTGAAAGTGTCCGAATATATCCCTCCCAGAGACGTAGATATATATTTCGCCTTTCTACAGGCTCATCGGTACGCCCCTGCTGGAGAAAGGATATCTTCAGACACATTCACAAAAAAGAACCACATCGCTACATCACAGAAATTATCCAGACCGAGCGTAGAAGTAAATTCAACGCTGCCTGTTGTTAGACAGCCGAAGTACCTCGCCCCGTGAACATAACCAATGTGAAGTAACGACGCCCTACCCAAGGTGGCACAGCCATCTCTCTAGAAACTGCATTTTGTTTGTGTCTTCACTCATACTACGGACTAACCGCATGTGTAATGTATCAGAATAATTGAAACATACATGAGTAGGTAAACCCCACTAGTTTTGTATAATACAAAGGTATTTTTAATAATATAAAATATTATTAAAAATCTGGTGTGAAGAACACAAATACAGGTTCACTATTAATATTTTTGTGAACGTGCGAACGTCCGAACATATCCCTCCCCAGAGACGTAGATACGTATTTCGACTTTCTACGGGCTCATCGGTACGCCCCTGCTGGAGAAAGGATATCTTCAGACACATTCACAAAAAAGAACCACATCGCCACATCACAGAATTTATCCAGACCGAGCGTAGAAGTAAATTCAGCGCTGCCTGTTGTCAGACAGCCGAAGTACCTCGCCACGTCCACATAACCAATGTGAAGTATGGTTATGTGGACGGGGCGACTCGCAGATCCTTTTGTTTTGGAATGTTTTGGTTCTAGCTGCTCGTGCTAGGTGTTGTTGGAGTTACCTTGTGTTAAGTTTGTTATTCCAAGTTGGGTCTGGACTTCGAAAAATTTGTTGTGACGTTTATCGATTCTTGATTTTGACATTTAATATTTTGGTTTTGTCATTTTCATTATAAAGATTTTGACTTTTATATTTTGGGATGACTTTTGTTATCGTGTTGACTCTGTTAACAATCTTGTCGATTGGTTAACTGTTAGAGATTATGGAGTTTGAACTTTTAAGGTTTAGAGTTGTTGATAGTGCGTTCCATTTGCCGTTGTTTCATCTCTATTTGGAGGATTTTGGGTCCACACTTACACACAGTTCCAACCAGTTTATTGAGTTCCTTGAGTTCCTGTATTGAGTTCCTGTTTAAGTTTGAGTTTGAGTTCCTGTTTGAGTTCCTGTATTGAGAGCTTTATCATACAGTTTAGGTTTTCCTCTTGTGAGGGCTATTTTAAACTCTTATACGGGCTGGACGTTTTTTATTTGTCGTTTAGGTCATTTAGATTCTGATCTATTTTTACCAATGGAGAGGTGTTGTCACACCTTCTTCAATTTTGACATTTGGTCTTCCGTTTTGTTTGTCTTTGGACGTTTGCCTACTGTTTTAACGGTCGATCTTTATTTACCGATTTTGTCGTTAACTCTTGATTAACCTTTTGTTTACCGATTTAGACTTTCGAATTTTATCCCTTAGGGTTTTATCACTTGAAGGTCTGTATTTAGCATTTTTGATGTTCTTTCCTGTAAGAATGCTGCAGTTGCGTTTTCTTTTGGACCGTCGTGTGTTACTCTGGAGGATAACTTTATTTTGACTTTGGATACATCGTTGATGTGATCTCTTTTTCACTATTTTGTCGACACGCTTTTGTGTAGAAGCGGGGCGGACCTGAATAAATTCCGTCGTCCATTCCTTAAGGCTTCATATAGGGCTGAGACCGACACCCCTCGTTACGTATCGCGTACTTTCTTTTCTCGGTCATGGACGTGTCTCTGTTTGTTTACATAATTTTGAGTATCGGTCCTCAACCGCGTCAGTGTAGAGTGAGGCCGCCTCTGCACTTTAAATTTTCGTTCTTACTACCGTTCTCTTTTCGTTTGGCCAGATTATAGTTTTGTGTTTTCTCTATCTTAAGATATATCGATTGAAGGATTGTTGGAACTCGTGAGTACACGGTGTCTCAGTTGCTCATATCCTACCTTTCAGCTTCTAACCTATTTTTGCTTATCCATTTGCATCCTTTAACGTTAGTGATATACCTCTTTTAGTTAGTCCTGTTTTTTTGAGCTGCTTCTGCTTCACAGTAGTCAGTCTCTTTTGAGCTGTCGGAAGTTGCTCCCTAGTATTGATTGTGACGCAGCGATTTTCATGACTGGTGTTCAAAGCCCAGCTTTCTGTCTTCTTTCGCCGCTAGGAGTAATGATGGGGATCATTAGAAGGGGTTCTAGTCTGTGCTTTTTTCGGTGCTTTATGCAGCTTTTCCTTCCCCTTTCTTGTTTTCTTCGTGGCGCTTGAACACTCGGCATGATATCGGCTGTTGCGCATTCAGCTGCTGGGGTGACGACCTATCAGTATTGTTTGTTTTGTTGTTTTTAGTTTTCAGTATTTGTAGTCCACGTACCGACCGACTGTCGAAGGGCGTCTGTGGTGGTTTAGGTCGAGCAACTGAAAGACATAATGTTGTTGCTGTGGTTGGTGATGTGCTAGCGAGTCTCCTCCGTCACTAAATCCGTACGTCGATAGTTTTACTTGGTACCTTTTCGCCTATCCGTTCGTTGTTAGTGTTACTTGACATTTATGACAGTTCCGCCTGATGTATTACGATTTGCATCTATCTGTTCTTGGATAGTTTCACTTGAGTTATATTTTGAGTTATGTTCGTTGGTTCACTTCTGATAGTATTACCTATTTTATTTTGAGTAGTTTTGCCGTTTAATTTTGGATAGTTCCATCAGATTTTTACTGTTAGTGTTGGTGACTTTAGGTCTCCTTATCTTCATTTAAAGAGTTCTAAATGCGATTTTGCCAAGTCATTTTCTTTTCACCTTTTGTTAAATTCCGTCGATATTGATTACCGCATTGCGTTCGAATTTTCTTTTTTTCCCTTCTCTTGGAGAAATTTTCAAGTAAATTTCTTTTGGGAAAGGGGGGAATTGTTATGTTTTGGAAAAAATAGGTCCAATTGTAATATTTATATTTATTTTAATAATTTGTTGAATTAAATTCCTGTCTTTCTTCTTACTTCTCTATTCATTTAATTGTATTTCGAACCCTGTGGATCGGCAACCTCTTTTGCTTGCTTATATTTGCGCAAAAGATGTCGCCCCTATCTTTGTATCTACCGACGATCGTGTGTGTCGTATGTCCGGCCGTGTTCGTTTATCGGGAATCTACGATCGAACGACACTTGGTTCGAGATCTTTGTCGGCCCTAGTTGTGCTTTATTTTTGTGTGAGAACCTAGTCTTTGCGGTAAGAAGTACTTTAATCTTTTGAACATTGTCTAATGTGTGTTCTTTATCCTTTGTAGGATATAATTTTATTTTACCGCCTATTGGTTTGAGAATTTTTCCTATTTTACTGCTGTATTCCAACGAAGTTTAAAATCTCGTGTAAGGCTTGGCAAGCGGACACGTTTTCCCTTATAGCTGATCATTTTAATATTGGATTTTTGGAGGAAAACCAGGTGGAAATGCCCACATTTCACCTACAGTGGCAATTATTAATTTCGGCTTTGCCTACACAAAAAACCAAGATCGAATACCGACGCTTCCAAGATGGCGTACTAAAGCGTAATGGCGGCGTGAACTGGCGGCATTTTGTTCGATATAATCTACTGAATTGTTTTAACCCGTGCAACCCCTTGGAAGGCTTTCCCATTAAAGGTTGAAATTATACGATAACTGGGACAATTTAAAGTATGTGTAGAATTTCTTTTTCTTGTATTTGGTTTTTATTAGGCATGTGCAACTCAATTAAATTTAACTAACTATCAGTTTGTTTACACTTAAGTAAGGCTCTAGAGAAGCCATTCACTTATTATTTGGGCAGACGTTGTAAAGAAAACTTTTCTTATGTAATAGTATCGTAAGAATTTGTTTGTAGTATTCAGGTTAGTTTATATAGGGTTCGGTTATTGCAAGAACTTGTTAATTGATAGAATTCAGAAATAATTGGCAGACAGTTCTTGACTTTACAACATTTGTTGACTTCTCTGTGTCACTTACTAACTTTTACAGTAAAACTTTGATAGCGAACAAGGCATTATTCGATTAATTATAGAAGTTAGGAGCTTGTACATCTGGATACGAGCATTTTACTGAATTATTATTTAAAACTGGATGACTGGCTTCACTGGCAACCAGGTGTGGTTAGTTTAGTTCTATTGTACGAGGCTAAGATCCTTCAGACGGGACTACGTACAGTTTATTCAATAACTTGGGGTACGATGCTGTTTTGTATTACTATTGATTAAAACATTATAACCGTATTGTAAAGAACCCATGATTATGTATACCTAATTGTAGTTCTGCTGAACTTTTGTTTAGTCTTGTAAGTATTTAATTAATAATTTGATCACAGTAATTCTTCCTGATTATACAGGGTGTTGTTCTGACTTGTGAATCTGTTTTATAGTTAACACTGGAATGCGCCTGGTGCGTTTCTATTCAATTTTGGGTAATTAATCTGGGAGACTTTATGCTAAATTTTAAATTTATCAAAGCTTAATTATTGCCTTGGCGCTTTTGATTTGAATTGTCACCTCTTAAATTTTGTAATTACAAACTTCATACATTCTTATTTTCTTTTGTTTATTGCTCAATCGTCGACTGATTAATTTGTCATTAAAAATTTTCTGAACCTACTTTGTTTTGTTAATAAATTTGTTATTGTTGATGACATGTGTTTATTTGATACCCTTCCCTCAAGTGTTTGAGATAAGAAAAGTTTAAATTGTTTCGGTTACAAGTAGTAAAGGGTCATACTGTTTTGCTTTTGGAACTACCAGCATCCCACCCGCTTCCGTATTTATGGGGGTACTTTGCAGGAAAATACGGCGGCGCCATACTCCATCTCGCGACCTTGGACTCGCGACGCTTCCGAAAAACGTTCTAGCTGGCCGGAAGAGTATTTCCTTGGGACAATTACCATCAGGTAGGTTCGGGGCAAGAGAGGGTGGCCCTGCTGTACATCTCGCAACCACATTGTTACTTGTTTTATTTTGCTTTGGTCGCGAAAAGTGTAGCAAATTAGAAAAACAGAGACATATTGCATTGGATGTATAAAAAATGTTAGTGTAGTTAAAGGTGCATTACCAAAAGAAAATAAAGTTATAAAATAGTAAATCTTGAGCTCAAAGTTTTATTCTAAAATATTTTTATTTATTACTTTAAAACGGTTAAGAGAAGAACTGAAGGTATAACTATTGGAACTGATGTTATAAACTCGGAACATAAGAAGACCGGCGAGCGAAACTGTAAATTGTTCCAGTCTGGTTTATGTGAAATTGTGTGTGTTTTGCGTAAAGATTGGAGTGTCACATAAAAATTCAATTTTGGAAAAAGTTGTCAGTGGTCTATTTAAATGAGTATTAATTTGTATAGAATTGTTGGGCCTATATTATTATATCTAACTTTAAGGTAAATAAGGTAAAAATAAGTGCTGTGATTCCGAAACCATAAATATTTTAAGAAACGCCCTTGAATATTATGATAGCTTGTGAACTTGATAATATGGATGCCATACAAGAACAGAATATTTTCTATTTTAGTGCAGATTAGAGTGGAAAACATACATTTGAATAAGTATAAATTGGTAAAGGATTTGGTATTTCAAAACATGAATGCTTACGTGCTATTACTTGTAGATATCACATTTGAAGCATAATTTTAAAAAGATAAACAACAACAAAAATAAATAAATGCTTTCATCGAAGTTTAACTTCAGAATTTAAAGAGTAATCAAGAGTAATGTAAATTGTTACCAAGCATATGACATAACCTAGCATTTAGAAATATTAATCTCAAATTTATCAGTAATATACAACCATAAACAACAACCAATTTAACTAAAGTCTAGCACAATAGACCCAGTATATATAGATGTGTACATAATTTAACATTAGCTGCAAAGCACTAAAGTATCATGATCGATTTACTCCCCAAGTTATTTTTAAATAATAGAATAGTAGTAGAAGTCTAGTATTAGATCCTTGGGGAACACCAGAGCTACTATGACAAATATTGAAAGTAAGACATGAAAAATTGCCATCGTTGTAGATAAGACACGAAGAAACTATATAATAATATAATAAGTGATTTAATAAAACCTAACGTACCAAGCTTGTGTATCTGAATCTCATAATTTACACTATCAAATGTCTTAGATAGATCCTTGTAAATAACATCGACTTGACGAGTTTATTATCATCTACCTTAGGAGCCTATTGAACAGTACACAAGTTAGTTACAGTAGATCTTCTGGCGGTATGTTGTTCCGAAGCGATAAGGTAGATTCGAAAACTTGGCGACATTCTATAAAGTAAATATAGGTTGATTAATCTCAGATATGTCGGTTTTTTAACATCAGACAAATTCTAGCACGCTTCCATACTTACATATACATACAAGAAAAGTAGAAGTTTTCAGAATGGTCTCGAAAATTAACAATAACTCTGCGAATATTACAGCACACACCCCCAAGTAAAAAAGGTGTTTCTATAGAACGAATGCGCAAAATGTCTTACGAAAGGCGAGAGTAAATAAATACGCGAAATTAGGTAAATTAAAAAGGGATAAATAGACAAATAAGCTCCCAAATAGGTTCACGAAATTCTAAAGGAATTTCTACAGTATTAGAATTGAATTAGAGAAACAAGAATGGATTTAAGGACCAAAAAAAATAATTCGTTCATGACTAAGCATATTTCTTCGGAATATGGCGCCTGCGTTGAGGTATAAGAAAAAGACCGGGAAAATATATATATTGAGTATATAGTGACAGTCAAAATATTTGAACATACGTAAATTTTATGAAAATAACGAAGTTTAAAGATGCCTAAAGAGATTGATAATTAAAAACAAAACTAACAAAATAGTAATAAACGAAAATGTTGAATTATGAAAGACCTGTGTTGACTTAACGTAAGAACATAATGAAATAAATTCATCAAAAATTCCTGAATGATCTCAAAGTGATTTTTCGAGCGTAAAAAAACTTACCATCTATTTTATTACTTTTATCTATGCTCTTAAACGAATAGACGCCATTTCCATGTCCCATCGTAGAACCTGCGGTGGAAGAGCATTTACCGATTACATTAGTGACGGAAGCGACGGCGTAATCCCGTTAAAATTATATACTCAATATACTCAAAAATAATACGAAACAGCTAAAAGATGACAGTATTAGTGTTGTGCAGAAAACGAAAGGCTGCTGAACTAAAATGAACTTTATGACCATACTACAAATTCAAATAATATTTGTTATCTAATTCGGTGTAATTAAGTGAAAATTAAAAAATATATTCTAACTACTTTAAAATA
The DNA here is from genome assembly GCA_935421215.2 of Melolontha melolontha. Lineage (NCBI taxonomy): Eukaryota > Metazoa > Arthropoda > Insecta > Coleoptera > Scarabaeidae > Melolontha > Melolontha melolontha. Next base: position 141,425,010 of record OW285235.1, read on the forward strand.
CAAAAAACTACCATTTTTTACTGTATTCAATTTAAATATAGATACTATATACTACATATACTATATACTATTTATTTTTAAAAGGGAATTCGACAATAAAGAAAGAATAATAGTATATCTAAAAAAATGTTTCGTTGGTTTTTTAAGAATTATGCCAATTTTATTTATTGTAACCAAAATATGTATTCTATTTATAAGCAAAAAGACAGCAAAAAAGAAAGTGACTGTATTTTTAATGAATAAATTTCCAGATTTCCATATGCAGATTAAATGCCCAAATAATACTGCTAAATTCGAATACGAATCAATTTAATATATATTTCTTTAAAATAACAGTTAAAATACAATGTCTGAGAAATAACAGATCTGCTTCATAGCGTTTAATTTATTCCAAGAAGCATTTTTATTGCAAATAGAAGCTCAATGGTAGATTAAACTTATAATTAAAGGAAAACAGTTTCGCCTTCTTTGTAGAATTTAAAAATGTTTCTATGTGATTTCTTTTATCTTAAAACTTGATTCCATAATTTATTTTTCGCAGATTTTATTATAACAGTGTTTGCTGTTTAGTTAATTATTTATCACAAAATAGTTATTTAATCATTTAATACACAAAGCATCGTCTATAATATTAAGTAAAATATTTTAAATTTAGAAACAGAAGAGGAAATATTAGAATGAAAATTATAAAAAACTAAGAAAACCGAATACTTCTACAGTATTTTGCGTTGTTATAGATTTAAATTGAAAGACAGCAAATAAAATTCCACATTCTTTAACATATATACGTATTGAACCAACATCGCTCATTGCATTTAACTTTGCCAGTTGAGAAAGAGTGGAGGAAAACGTAAAAAATTGCAATCTTTGGATGGCTGTGAGTACCGTCTGTGGGTAATTTCCTGTGAACGCAGCGAAGAAACAGATGTAACTCGTATAAATTTTCTTGAATGCTATGATATTTGTTATTTGTAGAACTAATTTGACGTTTTATTACTTATAATTATCTAACTTTTGACTTAATAATAAATTAATTATTTAATCTAAAATTTAATTAACCTTTCGAATTAAATATTCATACATATTTGTTGTTAATGTGTCACGTAATATATTTTCGTAAGATGTTTGAAATCTAATTATGATTAAATTCTATTTAGAATTAGCTTTAGTGATTAGTGATTTTATTTTTAAAGTAATGTTTTTTTTATTACTCTATATGAATTTATTATAAATTTTCATCATTTTGGTATAAAATATTTTAAAGTAAAATTTCTTATTGAAGCATCCATTTTTTTGGACGCACAACTGCGTCTGTTCTGCTCGGTTTGCCGAGTCAAAAAAAAAACTTTACAATCCAGTGCAGATGCACTCACAATAAGGTCTATAGTACCTTAGAAGTATGTTTGATCAATAAATTACAAGTAAGATAAATTATTATGTGTGTAATTGTTATTACTATGTGCGGCTGTCTAATAGTGTTAACAGTTTTCTAGCCTGTTCCTTACCTTTTATTCTTTCTTTAGGAAGTTGGCTGCTTTGAACTTTTCTTTTCAGATTTCAGGTATCCCGTGGAGCATTCGCTGTTTTGGATTTCGCTTTTGTATTTAATAATCTGTACACGCAGGCGCATGCGTGTACACGATCGCGCTATCCCTTTTCTCCGTTTTCAGATTTGAGCTTCCGTAAGTAAAACTGAGTGGCGCCACCTGCCATATTTTATTTAGTCACCCACGCGGTCTCCACTGACTAAGGGCATGCATAATAAATAGAAGCTCCCATACTTTTGTGCGACACAACTACCGGTTTCGATCGGATTTTTGGCCATCTTCTGGATGCCATCGCTGCGCCTGCGCCGTAGGTAGCACAGTGACTAATCATGTTTACCGGTTTTTAACATTACCTCGTATATATGTCAGCACAAGTAAATACATTATATAATTGTAATTATAACCAATTTAGTAAGATAAGAAAAGTAATTAGTTCGAATTTATTGTACATTCTCATACAAATTGATAATACCTATACAGGAGAAATATACATTCCAAACACCATTTTTCAAGCATAATATTAATATGTTTTCTAGGCCAATAAATTGAAGATATACATCTATTAGTATTAGTATTATAAATTCTGTGTTTATAATTACCGAATTTTATCAATACATATAAAAAAGTTGTCAAACAATTTCGACTTTGGAAAGAAACCGATATCCTCTTATGAAATTTACAAATGTTATATATTTTAATTTATATATTTAAGTTATATATTTTAATTTAAATCTGCAAGATGCTTAGATAAAGCTATGCGATTAAATATATCATGTAAAAATGATGATAATGAGTTTTATATAGTATAATATTTATATATGTATATGTATATAGTATATATTTATATAGGTATATACGAACGTATAATGTACAATTGTCATAGAAATGCGTTTTTCACATAGGTACCTAACGTTTTAAGATATTTCTAAATTGAAAACAATAATTAATTAATTAAAAATATAATAATTCTTATGTAAATTAAACTTTTTTTTATATTAGTGACCATACATGTATATTAATAAATGCGAAGTTAACAACTCGACTAGACGAAATTGAAAACATTTTAAATGGAAGGAATACTCGAAAACAATATCTAAATAATTTAGTTAAAATTTCTCTGTTTTTACCATATTAACATTACCATTTCGAATGATTTTTTACGTCATTCTAATAGATTTCGAATGTGTTACTACACCCAGGATTTTTCTGTTTTTATATTTACATTTATATTTTATTACCTTGTTGTTAGATATTTTTAGATTCGATACATGAGCGCTCTTCTAAATCTATCTGTTGGGAATGCTCAACATTAGTAACTGACAATAATTGGTTGATATGAGAGTAATGAAATAAAACTTCCGTTCAAATTTCGTGACTTGCAAAGCACAGGATATTTAAATATAAACTTTCAAGCGCCGTAATATTATATCGGCGCTTCAGAGGAAAGTGTGTTTCTTAATAGGCGACGGTTCTAATATATCAAACGACTGATCTTTTAAAAGGTACTTTCATATACAATGTTCATTTACTTTGCTACATCAAATAATTGTACAATTTAATATATATATATATATATATATATATATATATATATATATATTATTACAAATAGAGGGGGTGGCTATTTATAATAATAAAATTATTTGATAGATAATAAAATAATTACAGATGCTGGTGAAGTTCCTTCAAAGGTCCAGGACGTGCGTGGTATTGGTTAATTAAAATAAATATACAACAACTTAATACATAAAATAAAACACAGCGGCGTCCTTAAATTTTGTATCTATATTTACATAATAAGAAATTGAAACTCGTATATTTAAAAGCAATTAAAACAAAGTAATATGTACACGTGGAGTGGTGGATAAGTAGATTAAAATTAACACAAAAAATACTCTGAAACGAACGTTAAACGGGGTAGTAAATTAAGGGTTAATTAATATGTATATAAAATAACCTCTGTATCGAAAAATACAGAGCTTACCTTTTGATTTGCGGCGATGGTAGCCACGTGGTCTTCGAAGATATACCTTGGTCAAGTATATGCAGAGCGATGTTTTACCGGAGGAATAAGAAATTAGTTAAATTAATATGGATTCGCATAAAAGAATAATATATATAGAACAATACAGAATTACCTTAGAAGCGAAAGAGGCTGGACAGCGTGGTGAGTTCCATTGTGTGCTTGAACAGCACGATGAGCGATGTGTGTTTTCTCACGAAAGGTTCACAAGCGAAGAAGGAACTATTAGTTTTCGTCGATAGAAAATGTCTAGAAACGGTTGGTTTTATGATGTATCGAAGAGGGGGTCGATATCTCGAATAATAGTTAATTAAACGCGCGACCTGAAGACGTCGTCTGTCAATGTCATAAATATTCTTAGAGTAACCCTTGTGACATAAGCTTCCTAACGATATCAAACAAGACATATAAAAGAAGATGTAAATAATATTAATTAAAAGAATTTAAAAATATGGAATTTATCTAGAAGAAATTCGACATTAACGTTAGGGTTCTGAGTCAGGTAGAAAGAAGGGTCGTCGGCGGTTAAGAAGGTGACAAAAGAAATAGAAATACTTTCTCTTTGTAACGAAAATGAAAGTTTGTACAAATGAAGAAAAATGTCTTAAGTTTAAATATAATTAATATGAGATATTTAAAAACGAATATATATTTAATTAAGTGAATTAAACTTCTGTACGCTAGGCGTAACAATATATATATATATATTGTAGTAAACTCTGAAAGGAATGTAGAAGAACTGATTCCACAACAGGATAATGTCCCACGTTTAGGCGGTCATAAGATGTAGTAAACCGTACCTAATTCAAAAATACAGTTCCAAAGATGTGCGGCTAATAAAATGTATCCTGTAGAATGTGGAAATTTACTACATTCAGGAATTATATTGATAATATTGATGAGACTCTTACAAATTAATTATTTATCTCAGGCGTGTGAAGTGTCCGTTTCAAAGCTGCGGAAATAAACATATATAAAAAACCTTTAAATTTTATCAATTTAATGGGATATATATCGATCACTTAATCTGTTTGTCATACAAGCTGACATCTATCTCAGGGTAGAAAGAACTCAGTATATGAAATCAGCAAGATCTTTATCTACTTTAAAACATGTAGACAAAAAAAGAAACCTTTTAACATATACCTGAGATATGTAATAATAATAACACTTCTTTAAAAAAAAAAAAACAATATAAAACATTTATTTTAAATCCAAGAATACTAAGAAGGTAACAAATACAGGAGTTGGATATGGCATACCTTAACAGGTCGGTATTTGTTATTAAAACTATTACTAAAAATAATAATTATACAACAATAACGTAACTTAATTTATTCTTGCAGGAAATGTAAAAGAAAAAAAACGTTTGATTGTTGCATCAATGGAAATATAAATTTAAAAGAAAACACTAAATGCAAGAATCAAAACTTTTAATACAACGGTGTTCTGATAACAGTGATAACCGAAGCGTTCGGAGAAAGAATAAGCTCGACGTGGTAATTCAAATCTAATTTGAACCAAATCAATGAAAGTTAGTTCTTGAATAAACGGTAAACTTTTAATTAATATTAAGAACAACGCAATTGACATATGAGATGACGTTTTCTGAATAGTTTACTTGAATCATACAGTTACGATTATTTGTCTAAGTATATCGATCTATTTGAAAATAATTAACAAATGATTTTTCTTTGATGAATGTAATTTAAGGTACCTTCTAAATCGGAATACGGAGTTAAGTCAGGATAAAAGGGAAGGATCTCTGAGTATATCTTCAAAAATTTCTGGAAACTTGAAAAATCCCTCGTTTAGAAGAAACGAGGGTACTCAGGTCCAGGAATGACTATGGAAGGTCGGGTATTCAAGGACATGATAATTCAGGTACAAAATGTGATTATTTCCTTAGTTAAAGTGATTTTTCTTCACTTGTCACTTAGATCCGCCATTAATATTTTAAGTATGAAAATGGTGCTTTTGATGATAATTAATTAAATACTTGATTTACGCTGTTCAAATGATTTTCCATTGATAAATTAATCTTTCCACTAACTTTTGGATATATTTATAGGTACTTTTAGTCGTTAAAATATTTTTAATCTTCATTCTTAGAAAATGCGGACTAAGAAAAATGCTATAATTTTACGGAATATGGCGTCCGCATCTTATGTGCTCTATACCACTACTCCCCAATAGACGCCGAGAAGAAACAAATTACGTCCTTTTGAAATCTGCTCCACAACATGTCATTGGTTTGTTTAGAATCAACGGAAATGACGCGGAAATTTATAATTTGAATTAATATTCAAATTTATATCAATTACAAATTCCTTCAGAATTAATTACATACTTACAACTAATTACATATTTAAAATTAGATACTAAACTATTCAAAATACTGTATTTATATTTCCTTTGATTTTCTTTTGATTATATTTAGTCTTAATTAAATATTTAATTATAATTTTTTTAATTTTTCAAAGTTTGATTTAGTTTTAAATTAACAAAATTCAAATATATTGTTGGAGGTAACTTGCCTCACAACAATATATATATATATATATATATATATATATATATATATATATATATATATATATGCCACGATAACGTAAAGTGTTTATTGAATAAACAAATAAACAATAAAATACTCAATTAATATAACATTGTATGGACAAAATCAAAACTAAAACCACGCAGGAAATAATTATTTTAGTAGATATTTGTTATCGAATAAATTATATAAACTCCTGTTAAGATCCCAATTCCGTAGATCGTACCGATTGCACATTTAATTAACTCTGAAGTTCGAGAGTTGCATAACGACTTGGTTATATAATTGCTTTCTGATACAAGATATATCTTCACATTCTTTGTATACGTGCAAAGCGAGGCGTGTTGAAAATTTGTTATTCAATGTGTTATGTCTTTTGAAGTAACAAATGCAATTCATTTATGAATTTGAATTTTGTTATTGTTTCTAATATTTCGTGTTTTATTATAGTTACGTTTTCATTTGATATAAAATCGTTTTTATAGATATGTTTTACTAAGGTATAGTGTTGGGTACTAAATTATTAGAGCCTGAGGATAATTTAATCGTTCGAAAACATTACTTTCTAAACGTCATGATATTGGATGTAATATTATTAAGCATTTAACTAGTAAAAAGTGGATTCGTTCGTCAGAGCTTTATGTTCTAAGAATTTTTGGAAAGTATAATTAATTTGTTAGTATGTAATTGTTTTTACATATAGAACAGTATAAAATTTGATATATCTACGTTTTTAAATATCTTCAAGACACCATTTTATTTGTTCTATATATAGCTACTTACCTACTTGTACTGATAAAAAAAGAATAGTCAATGCATTATAGTCCGGGAGGCAGAGGCACAAAATTTGCACTTATTCCTACAAAGCTAGTTCTCTCTGAATTAGTTGTTTCGATATGGTAAATAAAGAAAATGAAAGTCTGCCACCTCAATGTGGTCGCCTTCATTAAGAACATTTGAGTGAACATGTTAAAAATTTATGTGTAAATGACTTATACCTACAAGGCTGAAACTTTGTAGGATGCTTGTCGATAAGCCAGAACATGGAATGATTACAGTCTGCCACCGTGGCAGCGACGCAATCGACGCTCTACCACCCACGCAAGGTGTAAAGAAACTGTCAAAAATTGCATGATTCCTACAAAGCTAATTTTTGTTTCTAGTATTATTTAGGTAATAAGATAATAGAAAAAATAAGTCTGCCGCTTGTATAACATCGCAAAGCTTTGACAGACGTAATAGAAAGTACGATCAACGTAGCGTAGCCGGCGCGCTAGTAAGCTTCAAGTCGCGCTGAATTATTGTTAAATACTTAAACAATTATGAATCTACAAAGCTGCTTTTTTTTCCACAAGCAGCTTAACATTATTATTTTTGAATAAACTTAGTCTGCCGTCAAATATAGGTGGCTAAGTCGTCGGCAGACGTGGCTATAGTTGTAGTGCTCACGGCAGCGCGCGAAAGTAATCGTTATAAAACTTTTACAGCTTCGCAATGCTGATCTTGTAATATTTATACTATATTGAGAATTGAATCATGAGTAGCAACAAAATATATTATTTTCGTAAAATAAATAGAAGCCGGCTTAGAACTTTTCTAAATTACCCCTCTTCCCCTCACAGTTTCGAATTTACCGTTGCGGCAGCTGTTTGCTGTTATGTTGCTCCACTCTTCAGTATACGAAAACGCGTTCTTCCTAACACATCATGAGTTCGCAGTTATTCTGTTTCGTGATGATCTGTTCAAACAAAAAATAAAAAGCTTTGATGCATCTGCTCTACCACCTTGCTCATCAGAGTTGCTAGAGCATATTCGTAGAGCAGCATATATATCGAAAATTTGGTGTAATGCTCACTTACCAGAAGTCACAGAATTATCACCGCTTGACTGTGGCTGGAGAATTGACGAGAATAATAAATATTTATTTCTGTGGTTCTCTGGAGATCCATTGCCTCAGTCAATAGATTATGTGACGGTCATCCAAGAAAATGTTGAAGCATCAGGTACATATACTATTTAAATTTCAATTCATTCGCATTTTCACAATGAAAAATATTTTATTTAATAATTTTTTATCATTCCAGAACTCGAGGATTTAAATGAAGAAAACGACTATATTTTTTATGATGAAAATGAGGATGAAAGAATCGATTATGACAGAAAGATGATGGAAATTATGATTCAAATGATGAAGAGAGTTGAGAAAAATGTTTGAGTTGTTCAATAAAGAAAAATCAAAACAAATCTAGAATAATGTTCTTAAAATTCTTTTATTTACCTGATCTATTTATTATCTATGTGACAAACAGTTTTTCTGTACCTTTGTTAAAGTGAAAAATTATAATAATAACATATTTAAAAAATAAATTTAAGTTCTATAATAAAGATGAATCAATATCTATATATGAATAAATTGATTTCATGATAATTGTAGCAGTAAATATTATATGAATATAAACAGAATTATAACGAAAATACGAAAATAATATATTTTGTTGCTACTCATGATTCAATTCTCAATATAGTATAAATATTACAAGATCAGCATTGCAAAGCTGTAAAAGTTTTATAACGACTATTTTCGCGCGCTGCCGTGAGCACTACAACTATAGCCACGTCTGCCGACGACTTAGCCACCTATATTTGACGGCAGACTACGTTTATTCAAAAATAATAATGTTAAGCTGCTTGTGGAAAAAAAAGCAGCTTTGTAGATTCATAATTGTTTAAGTATTTAACAATAATTCAGCGCGACTTGAAGCTTACTAGCGCGCCGGCTACGCTACGTTGATCGTACTTTCTATTACGTCTGTCAAAGCTTTGCGACGTTATACAAGCGGCAGACTTATTTTTTCTATTATCTTATTACCTAAATAATACTAGAAACAAAAATTAGCTTTGTAGGAATAATGTAATTTTTGACAGTTTCTTTACACCTTGCGTGGGTGGTAGAGCGTCGATTGCGACGCTGCCACGGTGGCAGACTGTAATCATTCCATGTTCTGGCTTATCGACAAGCATCCTACAAAGTTTCAGCCTTGTAGGTATAAGTCATTTACACATAAATTTTTAACATGTTCACTCAAATGTTCTTAATGAAGGCGACCACATTGAGGTGGCAGACTTTCATTTTCTTTATTTACCATATCGAAACAACTAATTCAGAGAGAACTAGCTTTGTAGGAATAAGTGCAAATTTTGTGCCTCTGCCTCCCGGACTATTAGTGGTATAGTAGACAATCAGTTTACACCAGTGAAGTATTTTCATATTGCTTAATTAGATTACTATGGAGAGGTTAGAAAAATTGTTAATGTCAAATATTTAAGAATTTTTGTTCATAAGTTCTTAAATATTTTAAAGAAATTCAAAGAAGATGGCTGTTTTCAAAATAAAAAAATAAAACTAATCATGTGTTAACAGAATACATGAAGTTGAATATCCTGTGTTATGTAGGATCGGGTTTAGATGTAGCCAGGCATTTTGGAGTATCGACAGTTCGCTGTTCAAAACCCTGAAAGAGTTTCTATATAAGCCATACGAGATATCAAACCATCAAGAGCTGTTTGTGGAAGATAAAGTAAAATGAACTAATTTTCTTGATATAATGTTTAATTTGTTAAATGAAAACGAAGAAATTTTAAATAAAATAATTTTTACTGAATAAGATAGCTTCGTAATAGATTTAAGGAGGTTCGTGTACATTCTATTTGAAAAGAGTTTCATGTACATTCCCTTTCAAAGCTTAAACATTCATATCGTTAATAGTTAGAAAGTATAGCAAAATGAAATCCATTGAGTTATTTCTTTAACTTATAGGAAAAGGTTGGATGTAATTTTAATGAAATAATTACTTATTATAATATGTTATTTGTTTAACGTATACATTATTTTATTGTGTTACTGATGTGCCTTCAATAGGTGGGTTACGTTCTGTAATTCACAGAAGTACGACGTAATGGGAGAACGTTCTATAATCTCATAAAATAGTAAAATCTATTTGTACTTTTTTGTTATCAATGCTTTCATATTTTATACATTTCTTTGATACGGTAATTTTACTATATTTGATATACTTCATCAAGAAATGCTATCGATATTGCCTGGAAAATATCTAGTTTTCGATTGTGTAAATTCTCGATTGACACAATCGATTTGATGCTTCGGTTTATATTAATTCTTTCATGATTTTGAATACCGAACTTTACGATATTTCAAAATATATGGGTATATCTAAAAGCCATCCTACATAACACAGGATATTCAGCTTCATGTGTTCTGTTAATTGGTTAATTCTGTTTAATTAGTTTTATTTCGTTTTTGTGGTTATTTTTGAAAACAACAATCTTCTTTAAATTTGCTAAAAATATTTTAAATCATTTTCGCACAAGGTATGGGCCTGTTAGAATAATTATATATATATATATATATATATATATATATATACGATATAAGAATAACATTTTTTAGGAGTTCCCCTTACAAAATGTTATCAGAGTTAACATTTCTTTCACCCGGCAAAATAAATACACGGCCGAAAACAGTCCACCTGCTAATGCAAAAGTTTAGTTTTAATTAGAAATGCGTAACAAATACGTCAGAATATATTAACACCACAAAAATTTAATATAAGTAGATTTATTATAATATCGTTACCGAAACGTCAAATTAAATAGAGTTTTAATTACCTGGCCGCTACCCCGCTACTATTACCTCGTATTATAATTACGGCCAAGAAAATAAGAAATACAAAGGTATTTTCAATAATATAAAATATTATTAAAAATCTGGTGTGAAGGCAGTTTCACTATTAATATTTTTTGTGAACTTGTCAGAACATATCCCTCTCCAGAGACGCAGATACGTATTTCACCTTTCTACAGGATCATCGGTACGCCCCTGCTGGAGAAATGATATCTTCAGACACATTCACAAAAAGAACCACATCGCCATATCACAGAAACAATCCAGACCGAGCGTAGAAGTAAATTCAACGCTGCTTGTTGTCAGACAGCTGAAGTACCTCGCTCTGTCGACATAACCAATGAGAACCAACGACGCCCTTCCAAAGATGGCACAGCCTTATCTCTAGAAACTGTATTTTGTTTGTGTCTTCACTCATACTATGGACTAACCGCATCTGTAATGTATCAGAACAAATGAAACATACATGAGTGGGTAAAACCCCACCAGTTTTGTATAATACAAAGGTATTTTTAATAATATAAAATATTATTCAAAATCTTGTGTGAAGAACACAATACCGGTTCACTATTAATATTTTTTGTGAACGTGTCCGAACATCTTTGGAAGGATGTTGTTGGTTCGCATTGGTTATGTGGACAGGGCGAGGTACTTCGGCTGTCTGACAACACACAGCGCTGAATTTACTTCTACGCTCGGTCTAGATAGTTTCTGTGATATGACGATGTGGTTCTTTTTTGTGAATGTGTCTAAAGATATTCCCCAGCAGGGGCGTACAGATGAGCTTGTAGAAAGGTGAAATACGTATCTGCGTCTTTGGGGAGGGATATGTTCAGACACGTTCACAAAAAATATTAATAGTGAACCTGTATTTGTGTTCTTCACACCAGATTTTCAATAATATTTTATATTATTAAAAATACCTTTGTATTATACAAAACTGGTGGGGTTTTACCCAGTCATGTATGTTTCATTTACTCTGATACATTACACATGCGGTTAGTCCGTAATATGAGTGATGACACAAACAAAATACAAATAAATAATGAAACAACATATATCACGATTCCATATGTTCCACATTTATCAGAAAAAATTAAATATGCTTTAAAAAATATGATATAACTGCAACATATTCACTTAGAAATACTAGTAAACATCGATTTTAAAAACTAAAAGCCAAAATGGAAAAAATCAAGAAACACATGTCATCTATAAAATACCATATCGCGATCGTGATAGTTACTACATGGGGCAAAACTAAACAACATATATACGAAAGAATACAAGCCCATAAATACTTTAAGACAGACAAAACTCCTTTATTTACATACAAACTACAACGCTATCACCGTTTCGATTTTGAAAACACACAAATAATCGATAAAGAACAACACACAATGAAAATGGAAATTAAAGAAATTATTAATATTAAACAGGAAAAAAATTCAATTAACAACAGAAGTGATATAAAAAATCTAAACAGTGTATACTATGACCTAATAATGTAACGATCTGCAATTTACCATCATAATATATGTTTCTGTTATAACGAGCCATCGAAAAAATTCATAATTGGAGTAGACTGTGAAATTGGGTTGGTACTTTAGCCACTTCCACATAATGACACATTACTTGATGCTTGACAGTTTCATTTGGTTTCATTGTAAAAAAAGGTTATGGCATTGAAATGATACTACAACAAAAAAGAAAACAAATAACTTATTTAATATCGAAATCATAATCAAAATTTACATATAGCTACAGAAGTTGTTGAAAATGTTGTCCATTTACATCTATACAAATTTAGTTTTCTTAATAAGAGTTTCGAAAAATTTGACACAAATTTATAGTTTCAATGTCAAATAATAAATGTCATTATGTGGAGGTGGCTAAAGTACCTACCCAATTTCACAGTCTACTCCAATTATGAATTTTTTCGATGGCTCGTTATAAATATATATAATATATTATTTAAATATCTATATATTTGCTTATCATGCTGGCAGTTCCGTGTTTAGATCCCTGACTGGCTGTTCGAGTAGGTTTTCGTGGTCTTCCTTCTCGTTCAAAGCGAATGCCGACAGCTTAACATCTTAAGCCACTCCACGGGCGCAGACATAATAATAACTCATGGCTGGCCATTCACCCGTCTTTGTTGTCTAGCTGTTTAGAGAATTAAACTTGAATGTATCTTTGAATAAATATATCAATGACAACTACATATATATAAGTATGACATTAATATACTGTCATTTATATTTTAAATTTTCTTTAAAAAGGCATGATATGCCGAAACATGTAAGATTGTTTTAAATATATACATATTGAAGTAAAACCAGACGTTAAATCGCCAACTAATTGAATCTACTATATCCTTATATATATATATATATATATATACATATATATAATTCAAAAGAAATTATTGACAAACCGCTTGCCCGCTTTTAATTTATATATATATATATATATATATATATATATATATATATAATAACTTCGTGACCTTGGTATGATATGGTAAACCTAATCAGTAGGCGATTAAAGGTCTGTATATTACTTCAAAATATATGTATTTAAAAAACTCTACATGTTTCGGCTGTATACGCCTTTTTCAAGAGAATACAAAATATGAATGACAGGATATAAATGTCAAGTAATTAAGTTGCTATGGTTTAAATTATTCAAAGATACATTCTAGTAATAATAATAAATCATGCCTTAGTATTCCAAAAAATAGATAACAAGGTGTGAAAATATGTGTTGTTTGCTGCTAGCAATTTGTGTCTCCTTCTGGGTATGAACTTGTGTGTTGGTTGCTGCTGGCAGCTTGCGTCTCTCTATGGGTGTGTGGTTTTGTGTGAGAGCGTAAGTGTAGGGTTTTGTATGTCGGTGCGTTCGTGCGTGTGTTTAGTGATCGGTCGCATGAATTTAGAGAGGTCGGATAACCAGCCGTTGCGTAGGGCCGCCAACCCTTTCCCGACAACTTCTTTACAATTTCGTGCAGTACTTCGACGGTCTGACCCCCGCCCCAACGAGGCAAGGCGCAGACAGGCGAAGCGCACCCTGTACGGGGTTGCTCATCGCAACTAAGGGAACACTCTTAGTGGCTACCTCGGTCGACGATGGTCACACTTATGCCATCTTAACGTTTTCCGCCGAAGCGGGGGCGTAGCACACACGTCGAACGTGTGTGTGCTGTTAACGGCAGCCTAGCCAGGTTGTCGCCCAGGACCGGTCCTAGTGGTGTGTGCATTGCGCGGCGACGAGATAGCGCCGCGTAGCATGGTTCCTCACTCTTGCTGGAAAGGCGGAATGGCACCTGACTGCCCAACGGGCAGACCCCCCTAGAGTTTTGTAGCGCATATGCTAGGCTGCAACCCAGTAGAGGACCACATCAGCAAAAAAACAGAAAACAGGGATAGGCAGGGAAAAGCAAGACATGAGTTATTATTACGTATGCGCCCGTGGAGCGACTTAAGATACAAAGTTGTCGGCATTCGCTCAAAACGAGAAGGAAAACCACGAAAACCTGCTCGGACAACTAGACAGGAATCAAAACACGGAACAGTCATCATGATAAGCAAAAGTATATGATATTTAAATGATATTTAAATAACATAAGGTATATAACAAAAAAAAAAAAATAATATGATGGTAAATTGTAGATCGTTACAAAATTAAATTATAGTATATACTGCTTAGATTTTTTATATCATTTCTGTTGTTAATTGAATTTTTTTCCTGTTTAATACTGATCATTTCTTTAATTTGTCTTTTCACTGTGTGTTGTTCTTTATCAATTATCTGTGTGTTTTCAAAATCGAAATGGTGATCGCGTTGTAGTTTGTGTGTAGACAATGCAGTTTTGTCTGTTCTAGAGTATTTGTGGGCTTGTATTCTTTTGTATAAATATTGTTTCGTTTGGCCTATGTAGTAACTATCACAATCGCGACATGGTATTTTATATTCGACATGTGTTTCTCGATTTTTTTCTATTTTAGGTTTAAGTTTTGAAAATAAATGTTTATTAGTATTACTAAGTTTATATGTTGTAGCTATATCATATTTTTTTAAAGTGTGTTTAATTTTTTCCGATAGTTGTGGAACATATGGAATTGTGATATATGTTGTGTCATTGTTCAAATTACATCAAAAAAATTAAAACAATCCTAACTGATAATAATTATCCACCACAACTTATAGACCAAACTATTAAAAAAAGAGTACACCAAATATACAACACTGCAGACACCAATAAAAATTTGAACAATTACACAACATATATCACAATTCCATATGTTCCACAACTATCGGAAAAAATTAAACACACTTTAAAAAAATATGATATAGCTACAACATATAAACTTAGTAATACTAATAAACATTTATTTTCAAAACTTAAACCTAAAATAGAAAAAAATCGAGAAACACATGTCGTATATAAAATACCATGTCGCGATTGTGATAGTTACTACATAGGCCAAACGAAACAATATTTATACAAAAGAATACAAGCCCACAAATACTCTAGAACAGACAAAACTGCATTGTCTACACACAAACTACAACGCGATCACCATTTCGATTTTGAAAACACACAGATAATTGATAAAGAACAACACACAGTGAAAAGACAAATTAAAGAAATGATCAGTATTAAACAGGAAAAAAATTCAATTAACAACAGAAATGATTTAAAAAATCTAAGCAGTATATACTATAATTTAATTTTGTAACGATCTACAATTTACCATCATATTATGTTTTTTTTTTTTGTTATATACCTTATGTTATTTAAATATCATTTAAATATCATATACTTTTGCTTATCATGATGACTGTTCCGTGTTTTGATTCCTGTCTAGTTGTCCGAGCAGGTTTTCGTGGTTTTCCTTCTCGTTTTGAGCGAATGCCGACAACTTTGTATCTTAAGTCGCTCCACGGGCGCATACGTAATAATAACTCATGTCTTGCTTTTCCCTGCCTATCCCTGTTTTCTGTTTTTTGCTGATGTGGTCCTCTACTGGGTTGCAGCCTAGCATATGCGCTACAAAACTCTAGGGGGGTCTGCCCGTTGGGCAGTCAGGTGCCATTCCGCCTTTCCAGCAAGAGTGAGGAACCGTGCTACGCGGCGCTATCTCGTCGCCGCGCAATGCACACACCACTAGGACCGGTCCTGGGCGACAACCTGGCTAGGCTGCCGTTAACAGCACACACACGTTCGACGTGTGTGCTATGCCCCCGCTTCGGCGGAAAACGTTAAGATGGCATAAGTGTGACCATCGTCGACCGAGGTAGCCACTAAGAGTGTTCCCTTAGTTGCGATGAGCAACCCCGTACAGGGTGCGCTTCGCCTGTCTGCGCCTTGCCTCGTTGGGGCGGGGGTCAGACCGTCGAAGTACTGCACGAAATTGTAAAGAAGTTGTCGGGAAAGGGTTGGCGGCCCTACGCAACGGCTGGTTATCCGACCTCTCTAAATTCATGCGACCGATCACTAAACACACGCACGAACGCACCGACATACAAAACCCTACACTTACGCTCTCACACAAAACCACACACCCATAGAGAGACGCAAGCTGCCAGCAGCAACCAACACACAAGTTCATACCCAGAAGGAGACACAAATTGCTAGCAGCAAACAACACATATTTTCACACCTTGTTATCTATTTTTTGGAATACTAAGGCATGATTTATTATTATTACTAGAATGTATCTTTGAATAATTTAAACCATAGCAACTTAATTACTTGACATTTATATCCTGTCATTCATATTTTGTATTCTCTTGAAAAAGGCGTATACAGCCGAAACATGTAGAGTTTTTTAAATACATATATTTGGAAGTAATATACAGACCTTTAATCGCCTACTGATTAGGTTTACTATATATATATATATATATATATATATATATATATATATATATATATATATATATTCTTATAGAATAAAGAGAGCAAGACATTATAATTGCTAAGATAGTAAATAAAAATCTTTGTTGGTTAACACTTCATTTATGGACTTTATTGAGAGAGTCACGCCCATTTTATTTTGATTCCCAAATATATGGTGTCGTTTTTCCATTAATTGTGAATTTGTTGAATGTCCTCATGAAAGCATTTAACTTGGTCATCGTTACTACTCCTTAGTTTTCAGAAAAAACAAAATTTTTTCGATGAATCCGCCATACGGTGCACCCTGATTTTCGCCAATTTTTCAAATATTTCTGGTAGTGGTATGAGAAATGGCAGTGAGAGATTTGCCTAATTTTAGACTGTACATCTGGATAAGGTAATTTAATGATTTTTCACGGAGAAGCCAATAATATATATATTTTTCATAAATAGCAATCTTAAAAATGATCTTTTGGTTTCCTCCATGTCATAGATTCTGCAAATGGGACAGACAATTTTCTTCAGCCCAACAATAGGTGGTAATATGTGGTATTTAAGCCTTATCCTGATGCTACTGAACAGTATAAGTATAGAGGCTAAATAATCTTAATTTTTTTATGATTGTTCTTTGCTGACACTTTTGAGTGAAATTTCCAGACACATTGTAAAAAAAATCAGGATGATTTATACACTGGGAAATATGAAGCGATGAAATTAAAGAGGAATTGAACTCGTTTTTTAAAATCACCTCACGAGTAAACTCTGTAACTAACTCCAACTCATTGTGCTTTTAATTCTATACATTCACTTTCACTGGCTCTCTGCCTGCGTACGGCTCGCTGGCGTTTATATAGGAACCATCTGGGTGACGATGCAATACTGGTGTAATATTGTGCGACCTTTCTACAAGAAATAAACATATTTACTTATTTTTGCACAACTTACAATTTAACATCGGGAAACACCAGCATTTCTACGTAAATATACGAGGTTATAGGAAAGACGCTATGTACTAGAAAGAAATGGAAATCAGATTTGTAATCAGAATTCCAAAAATAGCCTATGCACCCAAAATTGTGTATGGTGATTTTTCCTTGATGATGAGTGTAGTTTTAATCTTAATATAAACGCTTCTACTGAATTTAACAATAAGGAAAACCAAATAAGTAAATTCATTTTTACGAGTTCTAAATTAGGTTTAGTGGCAGATAATTTGATATCATACTTCTATTTATCTTTATGATGAACAAGAGACTACCATATTTGCCAATTTGAATTGAAGATACAATAAATCATGGCACTCCGATAGCTATTTTGCATCGGATTTTGGACGGAAACTAGAGAGTTGACAAAGAACGCAATGACAGAATATTTGATTTTACTTTTCTAAATTCTGAAGTTTCCCAGGAATTTCATCTGGTTTCACTCTTGTATTCTATATATGTATATATCTGACTTTCATTTTTTCGTAATTTCCATTGTCACTAGAACCACGCTGATGGTATGTATTGATTATATGCCATTCAATATCCAAAATTTAGATATGTTACTCAATTGATGAATAATGCTTATCTTCAACATTTTTATAATATTAGTACGTGATATCAACTTTGACCACACACAGAAAGAAAGAGAAAATGTGAGAAAGAAATGGTGTATGGAGAGAGGAAGAGGGGCACAGACGAACAGAGATAATACTTAAAATTAATTTAAACAATATAAAATGTAAAATGTGAGAGTTCCTTAAAAAAATAACTATTTGCGAAAATATTTTGAACTATTTTCAGTATACGTATTTTCAGTCGTTATTTATCAAGCATGTCTAGGATCCACCGGCACAATAATTTTGTTATTGCTCTTAAAGATCGATTTTCCTAAGCTATAAGGATATCATAAACAAATCGTTACCTAAATTAGACTTTTTAAATAAATAATTATATTTTTCTTCTCTCTCACAAGATTTTAATATAAATTCACGTAAAATATATGACGTAAATTTTATAAATTGTTGTACGTTTAAATTAGTTATTTTTGTAATAGGAATTCTTGGAAAATTAGTTATGAATCCGAATCTAAAATTTGTAGTATCGGGAGAGCCGATATTATAAATGCCGGCGAACAGTATAGCACTCGAGATTATGTTTGCAGCTCAACTGAACATATCTATACCAACCAGGGACCGGACAAAAAGTCGCTCGAGCGATTGGGGTGCCGGTACCTGGTTCACAGATGGATCACAATCAAATCGGGGCACAGGTGCAGGTATATGCGGAATTTGCCCTAGAAGGAAGATATCTTTAAGTCTGGGGAAACATACGACGGTCTTCCAGGCTGAATTGTTTGCAGTCGCAACCTGCGCCGAGGAAATTCGTGAAGCTGGTCGCGCAAACAAAAATATCATAATAATGACTGATAATCGGGCAACTATTAAAGGTATTATGAATCCATTACCAGCTCTCAACATTGTAAACAGGTCCTCAATAGATTGGCACAAGATAGTACTGTGTTACTGATATTGGCGCCAGCACATGCGGAGATTAAAAGCAAGGAGATAGATGACAAACTGGCCAAGGAAGGTTCTAAGAGGAACTTCATAGGACCAGAGCCTGTTCGTGGAATCACCAAGGATTCCACTAGAAGGGAGATCTGGTTATAGCGAGAAAGAGAACCTAAAAAGAAACGGAGGCTAATGGAAGGTCAACTCCATACTAAGACACTATTAGTTTAGCCAACCTAATTCGTAGTAACAAAAAAGAAACTAAAATTATTACCGACTTAATAATCGAACATTGTCCATTATGGAAGCATTTGTACGGCATGGGCTTGGTTAGCGCGCCCTTGTGTGGAAGATGTGAAAAGCAGGAGGACGCTAGCCTTCATGTATTATATACTTGTGAGGAACGAGGGTACTCAAATTTCCCCTGAAGAGGATAGTGAGGACACAATACTAACAGAGTGGAAGTGATAGGTATATTGGGGATGGTATAAAGAACAGTGTGCTCAAGTGCCTGGACTTACTGGCGCCCAACTCAAAGAATTCGAAAAAGAAGAAAGTACGTAGTAATTAATATATATTGTTGTGATACAAGACATACCCTTTGATCAGCACCTGAAATGGGAAATATAAAATACACAAGTTAGAAAATTGAGATAAAAAGGTTATGTAAGCGGTGTTATTATGTTTTAGTAGTGTCGAAATGTATACGAATTAATATAACGACAATATTACAATCTTAAAATTTCCTATATTTCTATTTCTTTCTTCTATTTCAATTTTATTATTTCATATTCATAATTCAAATTTAAGCGCGAAAGCACCGATATTTAAATTCATATACATCTATACTTTATATCGACGTTAGTAAAACACGCCCCTAAGTGACAAGAAAATTAACCCGAAATGTAAATATTTATCGTGCGCAGTACACAAAAAGTAGCATTAAGATTTATGTTAAACTTACGTTAAAATTCGTTGAAAAATATTTGAAGTTAGAAAGACTATTAAAATTAGTTAATACTCATCTAACAAAGTAATTTTAAAAGGCAAAACTTCGAGACTTTTTGGCATATTAGATAACTAGGCTTTGAGAATAAACAGACGCTATCGGATCATCTTATGCAAAATTAAAATTCGTAATAGACGCATTTTTCGATCTACTCCTAGAAATTCTAAAATATCTTTAATTTAAAACATATATTCATCGAAAAAGTTATTAAAAACATCCTGCATAAATACTGATATATATAACGAGTGCAATTCAAACAGTTAAACAGATTTCTACGTGTAAACGCATAATTTAGCGTTACAGTTCAAATATCATCTACAATTACTTTAAATACCCGAGATATCCAACCAAAAAAGAACTACAGATCATTTATTGATCGGACTCTCATCAATCAAGTCAATACCTGGTATCTAGCAGTCATACAAAGCCGCAGGGAGACACAAGCCGATTTGTACCAAGTCCGAGGAAAGATCTCCATAGCGTCACCTATAACCCGCCTCACACGCCGTCAGAAATTTGGATAGCGATCGGACCAGTATACATCGTCGAGACTTATCAACGTTGAAGCTTGCAATCTAAAAATCAGTACAAGAGGTTTACTATTTATACTAGTTAAAAATCGTCTTTAGCATTTATGTTATCAATATAAAATCAATTCATTAATAAAGATTCTCGAATTTTTACCTATATCACAAAACATCTAATACTAAAAATTTTACTAAATTAAATACCATTTGTACGTAATATCATTAATTTAAAAGGTACTCACCTATTTATTAAAGATATCCTTAGTAATTTAGTCCATATATTTATAATATCGTTACACACATAACCTTTATTATTTAACACCATATTGTCACATATATTTAGTTCATAACCTAAATATTATCTTCTATATCTGTTGATTTTTATTACAGTTTCCTAATTATTTCTTTCAATAAATATTTTATTTTTAGAATCTTTTATTGACGTAGATTTAGTTGTAGGAGTTATATCTTTTAATTATTGTATAATTGAATCACTTATAAGGAAGCAGCAACCAATCACTCGCGATGAGCTTGAAATAAATTATTTAATTTTACTTATTTCATACAGTTTTCATGAACCCTGAGTCTAGTTGGCAAAGTAAAGCAGAGATAGCGTAGTTTGGTGATAGTTTATAAAATATAAGGCGCCCAATTAATCTATTTTAAAATATAAATTTAATTTATCATTTATCGCCCAACGTAAAAGTGCTTTATATTTATTTACCCCTCCACTGGCACTGTTACATTTGGCACCAAACGTGGCGGCAATTTATTATACCTCATCACGGCACTGTTACAATATATATATATATATATATATATATATATATATATATATGTATAGATAATTATTGCTTGACCTTTGTATGCTATAGTAGATTAAATTAGTCGGCGATTTAAGGTGTGTTTTTAGATTTCTTGGAAAAAGGCTCTATGTGTCGAAACATGTAAGATTGTTTTGAATATGTACATATGAAAGTAAAACAGACCTTAAATCGCCGACTAATTTAATCTACTATATATATATTTTGATATGGTTCACTTTGGCAACAGAAACTGGAAGAGAAAGAACAAAATAATGTTAGAATTAATGGCATATTTGAAGGGGGTACTACGCTATCTAGAAGATGTATGTGAAGAAAAAGAGAATGAAAGTGATCCGAGCAACATTAAGGGAGAGTGCGTAAAAATGGTATCAACGTGTAGAGAACCATTGCGATACTTTGGATAAATTTGTCATTTTATCTAAACGTAATTTCTGGGATGAAACACAGCAAAACAGAGCTAAAATTAAGTTACTGACAGGCAAATATAAATCATGTTATATTACTAAGGAAAGTTATGCATTGAAAATATTTAAACAGTGTAAACACATCATCGAAATGAAAAAATCCCGCATGGCAAGGCAATTGCTATATCATTTCATTTATATCGACACCCAAGCTATAATATGTCAGAAAGTAACTGACATGGATTCCCTGATAGAAATTTTAATCAACGTTTAACAGGAATTTTCTTAATAATAATTATCCCACAAATAATACGACACCAACAAATCAATCAACTTGTTATCAACCAAACACATAAATCAGCATACATGCAGCTCTGGCCCATTTAACAATAATAATCATAACAATAATCAGCGTCCAAACTTGAATAGCCATGCACCGAATAATTACTACAACAACAATTCTAAACCACAAGAAAGTCAACGTTATAATAATAATTATAACAACAAAAATTACAATTACCAATCACCAAGAAGGGGAGTAAATACTTTTACGAAGACAATTAAATACGTATCGTCGAAGACACAGATCATTGTCTCCAAACGGAAATGACCCAGAGGAGATACAAAAAAAACTTCTATGAAAGAAGTGGACCTTTACTCCGATCAAAAGCCAGGAACATCAGCCCAACACAACTAAACACAATAAATAACTGTAACACACCACACCAAATTAACAACATTTCATTCTGCCAATCAACAGACGAGTCTATTTCTATGGAGGATTCTGGATTTCTAATAAATGGTTCAAATACTCTATCTATAGTTAAAATTCAACTCATTAACATATATTTAAATTGTTTAATTGACACGGGAGGCGAAATAACTCTGATACATGAAAACAAACCAAAATTACTTCCAGGATACGATAACAAGGTCAGAAAAACAAAGGGTACTGATATTATAGCTACTAATGGTAAGAAAATGGGTACGATTACAAACGCATATGTACAGAAATAAATATTAATAAAACAGAGTACATCAATGTTATATAATTGATAAACTACAGTATGATTGTATAATAGGAATAGACAACACAACATCATTAAAAATGATTCTAGATTTCTAACAGAGTATTATAAGTATTGAAGATAATAGAATAAACATGGAAAACCAATTAAATGAAAAAGAATTACAAAGTTGTAATAAATACAAGGAAGAAATATTAAATAAAAAAATAAATAATTTATTGCGAGGGGTTGTACAGTCGGTGCCCTAGAAATCGGGATGCTGAAATTATTGTGTTGTGATTATAGCTGTTAGTAAGCATTGATAAATCTTGAATTTTGTGTGACACAGACATATCCTTGACATAGGTAATACTACAACGATAAAAAGATATGCTTGCATCTAGATTTGATGATCAGTTTTGTTGTAGAAGTGATCAGTAATAATAAAATAGAATATTTTTACTATAGGACAAAAATGTTTATTATATAATACAAACAAAAAGTAAGTTATTAATAAGTACATTTAAAAAGCATCCATTGTAAATATACTTTAAGCAATAAGGATTGTGAATCCATAGTATTGCTTTATCGTTGTATTTGATTTCGGCCATTTTTTCAGACATTAGGTGAGTTTTGCTACGCGATGTCTTTGTGTAAAGGCATTGTTCTTTCATGATACTATTTCGTTATATTGCTTCTTTTTTTCTTTCTGGAATTTAATAGGGTGCCAGTTTAGGCTAGCCACATTTCTTAGTATGGGCTATATTGGCTCCTGCAGAGGTTTTTTCTAACAAGTAGTACTTTGTTCAGACCAGGTTATATCAGGAGCACATGGTCGTATTTCCGGTCGAAGGTACATGTGAATTTCATCATCGGGTGATCTTTGTGATATTCCACTACCATGGTAACAATTTTGTTCTCCAAAAATGTACGAGAAGACAACAGTTCAATTTAACTTCTTTAACCATTTGGTTATGTAAACTTGTATATATAATATAATAAAGTAGATGCATTTTTTTTGTATATATATATATATATAGTAAATTCAATCAGTTGGCGATTTAATGTCAGGCTTTACTTTAAAGTATATATATATTAAAGACAACCCTACATGTCTCGGCAATGATGCCTTTATCAAGGATATAAAATATAAATTGAATAATTTAATCCATAGCAACTCAATTATATGACATTTGTATACTGTCATTTATATTTTATATCCTTGATAAAGGCATCATTGCCGAAACATGTAGGGTTGTTTTAAATATATATACTTTAAAGTAAAGCCAGACCTTAAATCGCCAACTGATTGAATTTACCATATCATACCAAGGTCACGAAAATATTATATTTATATATATATATATATATATATATATATATATATATATATATATAAATGTTTCGATAATTTTTTAGCCGTTCATTAAATATATCAATTAATAAATTCTTGGAGTTTTTCTGCTCTTATATGAAATATTTACAAATATCAAATTAGTATGTAATTGCAAAGTAAGTGAGGATGTAAACATTGCTGTCTACAAATTATAAAGCAAATCATACGAAATTTTTTTAAATGAAAAATATTGTCTACGTTGGGACGTAGACCAAAGTCTACGGTTTGCCGGACCGTTGCTTTACCATTTAAGCCAGGACAGACATTGGTTCAAGCTATTTAGAAATGCATATATAAAGTATCAGTGTTAATGATTCCAGATGTTTTTTTATTTATTAATTTTGTGGCCTGGCAGCTTATGTAGATTTTATGCATTTTGCGGATTTTTTAAAAATATTTCAGCATTGTTCTTATATTACTTAAGATTTTTACATTGTTTTGCTGTTATTTCGTAAGATTATAATCTTATGTTTATCAATGTCACGTCATCGATTGCTTGCAGAGTTGTAGAGCAAGTCTGGCCTTGATGCTTATATTTTTTCCTTGTGTTGATTTGTTCGTTGTAAATAAACTCTCTCTTGTTATTGTTATTTCATTTGTTGTTTTACGGTTATGATAACAATTGTCCACATATATATCTATGATTTAGTCAAATTATCATCGGCACTGTCTATGTTCACTGTAACAGCTCGAGAATTTAAACATGGTGGCACATACCTCATAAGAACTCTCCCTTAACTCGCCTCTTAACTGAGCTGGTCTCTCAGCCGAAGATCTCTGGGGCAATCATCTTATTGGGGTAAGAGGTTAAATCGTAAGTAGGAATTACGTTGAGTACGCAGGCGCAGAACTATTGCTCGTGAGGGCACAGAGCATCTGATTTTGTTCTACATATGTATTTAGTTGGACATACATTTATATATGCATTTTATTTTTAACTCCATGTATAAAAATTATAAAAAAAATACGCAGTAAGAAGAAGGAGCCAATTAAAAACAAGACTTCCCAATATATTAAAATGTCAATGAAACGTAGAATTGTAATTGTTTAATAATATAAGTTAATATACATATTGCTATGAACTGTGGTTTTGAAATTTGCTATACCACCATTCACGACAAATCTATCCAGCTAGGATTTTAAGTCGGTTTATTTCCAAAAAATGGGACTGCTTTCCTCTCAGGGTTCTAATCGGAAATGTGGAATAAAAAAGGTGTATTAGGCGCCACTCAAAATTTGTTTGAGAAAAGTTATAACATCTTAAGTTACTTATTAAAATGTTGAAAAGGTCAAATCAATAATATTCACAATAAAATTTAAATGAAACTTTAATACAAAAATTAAAAAAAAATTAAAAAAATAATCTTTATAGAGTATATAGATTAATATTGCATCATTTAACAATGTTATAATGGTAAAAATAACGCACGGAAATGACCGCAGCATGCGTTCAAAAATCCTAGTGAAATCCGAACAAATTAAAAATAATCTAAATGACAAAGAAAATTTCTAATTTCTCCCCAGAGAACAATAAACAAACTATCTTGACAGCTCGAAGAAAACTCTAAAAAACATGCGCACTTACATGTCCAAGAAAAAATGCCGTTGAAGTTCCCAACGTACAAAATTTTACATTTACAGTTTTTTTTTACTAGAAATGTTAAAAATTTTCTTTGTTATCTATATCAAATAACAAAGACTAAATCCCAATACGATAAAATTAACAATAGAAAATAAAATATTCAATTCTTTCAATATAAAATAAGATATCTATTTTAAAATATATTTTACTTACGCAAAAAAAAATATAATGTGAGACACGCTAACAAGAAACGTAAAATATCAAAAATAACGAGATTGCAAACTCATAAAAATCGGTAAATGAACTTTACATCATCAACCAACCAATTAAAGCCGAAATTACATTAATAGATAATTATCTATTTTATCTATATTATCTATTTTTTTTAAATAACGTGACTATTCTTGTCAACTATTAACTTGTGTCTAAAGGTCAAATCGCTTTAACATGAAGACGACCTCGAATAAAACCAGTTTTTATCAAAACACATGAAATACATGCGGATATACACAGATATCCAAAATAATAGTACAATATATAATTAAATAAATTTTTACTATTTATGGGGAAAAATCCATAGCAATATGTACTCAATTATATATGCATATTAACTTATTAAACAGTTATAATTGAATGATTACTAATCATTTAAGAAAATTGCCTTATTATTTGTTTAATAATAAAATTATCATGAGTATATATACAAAGACAAGGAAACAATAAATATTTAGCGTTAGTATAATAGTCGATATTAGAATAAATTTGCAAAATGAACATTTACAAATGCATCATTTTCATTTTGCATATTTGCTTCTGGCTGCTCGTTGTGGAATTCGATGTCCACATCAATGACTCATTCAGAACATTGTGTAATACTGTTACTGCACTATTATTGCTTTCGAGAGTTCCACATTAACTCTCATACCATATATGTAATAAGATTGGAAATCTTTTTAAGACACCAAAAAATTTTTTAATCCAGTTTCTGGTTCTAACATGGGATTTACTGTACAATTGTTCAGCTCGACTTTGAGGATTTGCTAGAGGTTAATAAATATTTTGTAATATTGCTACCACTATCACCAAGTATAACTGAGTTATTGAAATGTTAATTTTCTTAGCTTTTCTTTGATTGCCGATGCATTCAAAATTGTGTGTCATGTGTAGATCCTGGCCATCTAGCTACGATGTCACAAATTCTTAATTGAGAATCTCCTATCACGTGAATATTCCATGAAAAATATCCTTTTCTGCTTCGGTACAGCTCAGCATTATTACCACCAGGAGATTGTATTCTCCCTGTGAGTGCAATCAATTCTACTTAGTACATTAGGAAATCTAGCTAGTTGATAAAATCTGTTTAGTTTTTTGTAATTCTTCTACATTTCTAGGCATATTTAGATAAAAATTGTAACCATAGTCTGGCAATTGCATGTGTAACATTTTGTATGATTATTTGTATTAAAATAATTGTATTAGTTGCATAAAATCTCAGTCACTAAAAGTAAAAACTAACATTACATAAACAAGTAATCAGCTGTATACTAATACTTGATACTTTTACTGCCAACACAAGAAAATTTTATATATTTGGCGGTATCACTATCCGTAAATTAAAAAAGATGTGTAGAACGTACGTTGGCATAAATCTTGGGTTACTATATGGAATAAGTTAAACCATGGGACAGCTAACAGTTTTTTATCTGTGATCATCATGTAGGAAATATTGTTAACCATGATTTTCACTGCTGCTTCATCAATATTAATTATAAAGTCATCAATTTCACAATCTAAATGTAATTCTCTACCATACCATTTTTTTATAATACTTTCCGTGTGTATAACACAATTTTTCCAAACTTCTTCCGTACACTGCTCTAGTGATTCCTTCCACATAGCTATAACTTTATCATCTCCATATCCATCCCTGCCAATATGTTTATTATAATATTGTATTGCATGGTCCCAAATAATTTCTATAGCATTAAATTCGCAATGATAAGGAGGCAATCTTCAATATTTCATGTCCATGACTTTGCAGCAATTCATCTACTTGATACCGTTTTTTTTTATGCAAATTTTTAGCCAAGTGTAGTAGGTCAGTTTTAAATAGAGTTGGTTCGCAAGGTATATTATGTTTCGCCAAATATGTAATATCATTTTTACATCAAGCCGATAATGAATGTTTCTCTACTAATTATGAATGGTAAGGTGCATTGTCCATCACTATTAAAGCCGGTTCTTCCAAATTTGGTATTAAATATTCTTCGATCCATTTCTTAAACATTTCTCCATTCATTTCACCATGATAATCTTCTATTTGTGATTTGCTTTCACACAATAAAGAAGCATTTGGCACAAAACCTAATTTTGGACCACAATATAATGCAACATATCGCTTGCCCTGGTAACCCTCAAGTTTACGAACACTCTGCAGATCATTGTCTTTCCACGTCTGATCAAACAATACCACTTCTCTCTGAACAGAACAATTCAAATTCTTTATGTAATTCCTAAGAAATGTCAATCTCATATCTGCAATGTTGGATCGTTCCATTAATGCTCTACGATTATTATCCTTTTTATATTTACATCCAATATTGTGAAGTACACGATTTAAATTGCTGCTATTCAATAAAATGTGATTTTCTGCAATTTCTACATTTAACGTTTGTATTGTAACATGTTTTTCTAAAATTAAGAATATTAATATAATAAAAATAAAAATTTGTAAGGTCTTACTCTGTAAAAACATAGAGTATAATGTATTTCTAATACTCATTTTAGAATACTGCGAAATCATCAATTTTCGGCTTTTTACGAGACCTTTTCTTTCCTGGACTAGATATAACAGGATTGTTTAATGACTGAGTTTTGATGCGTTTTACTGTAGCTAATCCCAAGCCTAATGCATCTGGCACTCGCTAAACAAAAGGTTTATTAAAATCCAAATATACAATATTATGTCCACATGTAATAGGTATTAACACCATCATGGCTTTTCTCTCGTTCGAAATATTGCAACAAATTTAAAACAAGTTGTTGCGATTGTGAATGTAATGTTCTGCCATTATAGTTTTGAAAAAATAAATTTCGAAAAATATGTATGTATTTATAAAAAGAAAATAAATAACAATTCGATAAAATTTCAACGAAAGTGTGCTGTCAAATGTCAACGAGTAACGACTGACTACTAAGCGGAAATGTGTGTATTTATCACGGAGTAGGTAATAATCCCGTCTTTGTCTTACTCAAGTAAATTGCCTGAGCTGTATGTTTGTGCTAGGTGTTTGTTATTTGGATGTGGAGATTATTCTTTAAATGTCGTTGATAGAATTATAGATCAGTGACGCAAGGATCATCTTTGGTGATTTGGAGTGTATAGTCATTTTATAATACAATATATATTTTTAACAAGGGATATTTTTGGTTTAACATTTAAGTATTTACTATTTTAGTTACTTTTTTACAAATGACATAATAATGGTTAATTATCCTATTAGTTATCTTAATATATGATAATCTTTTGTATTAGGTTAATATTTTTACTGTCACTTAGAATTTAGTAAATATGAGATAAGTATTCAAAGAAATTATTTATAGATTTCAAATTTGTTCTTATATTCGCTAGTATTAGTGTCAGTTACATGAATAATAAGAATACACACCTATATATTTATATTAAAATGCTATAAATCACTTTCAGACGATTAAATAAACTTGTCAGTCGATATACCTGCCATCATATTGTAAACACACATCACTAATTCTACCCCGGGGTATTTAGTGTCATTAAACGAGACCCAGCAGTTCTTAATGATCCACTAAATGTGTGAAGACCTACAATACTTAATTTGCATTAAATTACAGGGAATTATTTTACACTTAACCGTGAAATATACCATATATTAATACTAGCCTACTTCTTATGATAACTTTTTAAATTCGAAATTAAGAAATAATTGTGACCGTGTTTTCATTTCAATTTAAGTGTTCACGTATCCGTGTGAGGCAATTCTAATTTAACACTACCAAGATTAAATTAACGGCCGGGAATATTCGGAATCTAGTGAGTTAATAACAGTAATTTTTCTTGTATTTTGCAATATTAACGTCAATAAATAAGTTATTTGGTTACAAAACATTCGTAATACTTCAAGAAATTAATATTTTAATTTATTATGGTAATTAATCTTAGGGCTTCATATTGAATTTATAGGTGCATTTGTCATTTATCACGTTATTCATTAGTCTAATAAGTATATAATGATACACACAAAAAAAAACAGAAATGCTAATAAATATTAGACTACTATTACATTATTTTCGGTTATATTTGTTATTTTTCTAAAATTATACATTTTTATGTTATAGTTTAGAATCAATTCAATGATATAAGAAAACAATTTAATATTTTTTCGTAAATATTCTCATTGTTAAGTAAATTGGAGGAGTACCTCTAAAATAATATAAATGAAATTTTTATAGTTCTATAGAATTACATAGTAGTAGTGTCTAGATGTTTATAATATGATAATACTAATAACTGATAATACTAGCTTGCGAAGAAAGAGAACTAATGGCAACAACAATGTTAATGTTTTTTTTAGATAATTTAGTTGCAAATATTCCTCAATAGAGTAAGTACTAAAATGTCGTAAATCCAGAAAAATGTTTACAAAACTATTATTAATGGATAGACAAGCAAGAGCGGAAGATTGTATGACATGTGAGTATGAATACAGAAATATATTTTCTGGTGATAAGCTGGCAAAAGAGCATCACTTATTCGCTTTTCTATCTTATGTGAAACATTGATGAATTACCAACCGAGAGAGAGATTCAAATTTTGAA
The DNA here is from genome assembly GCA_935421215.2 of Melolontha melolontha. Classification (NCBI taxonomy): domain Eukaryota; kingdom Metazoa; phylum Arthropoda; class Insecta; order Coleoptera; family Scarabaeidae; genus Melolontha; species Melolontha melolontha. The sequence goes on from OW285235.1 coordinate 141,455,844, forward strand.
TTTTTAACAATAAGTCATTACTCCCGTTGATAATTGTTAAAATTGTTTTATATAAAGTATGGTTAGATGCATATTTTATATAAAATGTCACATGTAATTACATTGTGAAGGTTATTGTTATACAATATCGCGGCGTATATCTTGCTATCTTAAAACATGCACCAATCATAACTTTTATGACTGCTAAATTACACGCACATAATTGAAAAACAATTATTAATACAATTTATATTAATAATTTTTTTATCTATAGTTCTAATTAAGAGAAAATAATTAGATAATACTTGTAAGATATATTTAATTGCGGTAACATTCTCCGAAGAAGATTAGGTTATTTAAATTTTCGCGTTATGAATGTTCTCTTGCAAGAGAGACCTACCTGATGATTTCAATGATTGTGCAGAAGTTTGAAATTAGTAATGACTGTATTTAAACTATGTTGAATTAGTTTTGTTTTTTACATAAAATCGAATAAAATAATACTCCTCTTATAACTTAAATAACAATAAAAACAAGATAATACCCTCTATTTATACTTAAAATTGACTGTTGTAAATATTAACTAATTTGGTTTAGTTTAACTTGAAAGGTCATTGTTAGGTCATTTTCTGCATCTATGTGAGTAGAGTATCTCAGCCGATTCTAACACCTCCTCACTGACCTTGATCGCATATATATTTGCGATCAAGGTCAATGAGGAGGTGTTAGAATCGGCCGAGGATAATCGACCTTCTTAAACAGGGGGAGGGGGAATACGTGGCGAATATGGGGTGGTAAATAGGAGGTTCCAATATCATATTGGTGATTAAGGTCAATAGGGAGGTTTTAGAATTGATTGAGGGTATTTGAAGGTCAAGGTCACTAGACGCCTATAGGGATCTCAAGGTCATCACTTTAAGATTACATCGAGGTAGGGGTTCAACCGTTAATATATAAATAATAATAAATGAATTTTTCTCTCATAAAGCGTTAAGCTTTCTCAATATTTGTTTGAACATATAAGCGGATATGGGTGCTGCACACGAAAGAAAAAATAGAGTGAAGTTTATAGTGCAACTAGAATGGAGTAGTGATGATGAGTTAAGTGAAGCTGAACATGATATCGAAGGAGCTGATATAAACGAGGAAGATTATGAGGAGGGAGAAGTTGAAGAAGACATATTTGAAATAGAAACTATTATTTTAATCGATGATAGGGATAGTAGAATGTATGACTTAGATTAATTCAATGTTTATTGTTACTAGTATAAATAAGTATATGTAATTTATAAGTTTGAAATGAGTTCACACATAAAACAGTATAATATTAAGCATTACCTTCGGTGAGGTGTATATAAGGTGACGGACGTTTCATTCCAGCTATAGTTGACCGGGTACAGTGGAGGTGTCGCTTTTATTCAGTACATAGTTGGAAAATAATAATTTAATAATAATAATAAGTTAATATGTTTGAATGTGAATACTGCGGGAAGACGTTTACTTGAGGAGATAACAGAAGTCGCCACATGTTAACTTCTTGTAAAGGCAAGAGAATAAAATTTAACGATAGCGAAGTAGAATTAATGAGATGCGAAATCTGTGATGTATATGTAGAAACAAATTGTTATACTGCACATATCCGCAGTACTTTACACCGAACTAAAGCGTTCGTAATAATCGATAACGGTGTAAAGAAGAATGTAGGAACGTTCGGGGATAGAATAGTAAGTTTCAAGTATGTGATTTGTTTCGCACATACATTGATGTGGAAGAATTTGCAAATAATATTAGGGAGAAAGTGATAGCACTTATGGATAGTATTCTAAGTATACATACTTCTATGAAAGTGAATTTGGAATTGTATGGCTTATATTACTTATTGACCAAGGATAATATAGAAATAAAATCGTTTAATACTCGAAATAAAGTCATAACCCATGGAAGTAATTTATATGAGCTATACGCAGATTTTATTGATGAGACTAAGAATAAAATGAGTGAATTTCAGGAGCGGGATTCAGATAAAATAAAATTATTACCTCACAGTGTTATAAATTACTATTTGATTATATTTCAGGGTGGACATTGAGCAACGTTTTATATTTGGAAATAAATATGAATAAGTTACCATTGAGAGGTTCCACTTATATGGACTTGCCACCATCAATAAAGAAAAAGAAGGCTATAATAAATGTTCAAAATTCTGACAACAAATGTTTCGCTTGGGCCGTTACTTCTGCTTTAAGGGAACCAGTAGGACTTCCGCAAAGAGTTTCATTGTATCCACATTATAGTACAGTGGCAGATTTTACTGATATACAATTCCCTATAAATTTAAAAGATATCCATAAGTTTGAAGAGCAAAATAATATATCCATTAATGTATATGGTATAGAAGAATGTTTCCAGAATAATATTAAAGCTCATGAGGTCGTGGGTCCATTATATTTTACGAAGCGTAAAAGAATTGCTCATATTAACTTATTACTTGTTACCTCGGAAAATGCAAATTCACACTACTGTTGGATTAAGAATTTGTCGCGACTTGTTTCGTCAAAGAAATCTTTGTCAGGACAAAAAATACATATGTGAAGGGTGTTTAATTTTCTTCACATGTGAAGATAAATTACGAAGAGATGAAAATGAAGATTGTAATCAGTTGAAGGCAGTGTTTCCTGGCACAGAATTAAAAATAAATAAGTACAGAGAGGAATTACCAGAATATGTGTTAAAATTTGATAAACCTGAAAGACAATTAAGAGTGCCTTTTGTAGTTTATGCTGATTTTGAAGCTATATTAAAACCTACTAATGCGACAGAACCGGATCCTTCCAAACCATTTACTGTGAAATGTTTCGAACATGAACCATATTCTTTTGCCTATTATGTGAAATGTAGTTTTGACGATAATCTGAGAAAATTGCGTTTATATCGTGGACAAAATGCAGCCACATCTTTTATTAGAGAGCTAGAAACTGATGTTACTTTCTTGTATAAAAATTATTTAAGTAAAGAAGTAGAAATGAAGCCTTTAACTGATGAGGAGTGTGATAAATATGTGCAAGAGACATTGTGTCATATTTGTGAAAAAACAATAACAGTCCCTGAAGAAGAAGTTCGCGACCATGATCATATGACTGGATTGTATCGGGGTGCAGCACATATGGTATGTAATATAAATTATAAAGAGCCCCGATATATACCTATTATCTTTCATAATTTATCAAATTGTGATACACAATTGTTTGTGAAAGTTATAGGACTGGAAAAGAAGGATGCAGATGTTATTGCGCAAAATAAAGAGAAATATATTTCATTTTCAAAAAAAGTTTACGTGGAAGATATGATAGATTGTAATTTTAAGAAAAGAAACGTGTGCTACAAGTTGAGATTTATAGACTCACATCGATTTATGAATTCCTCTTTGACGAAATTATCATCTTATTTAGATAATGAACAATGTGTTTTAAATTAGAAGATATTATATGGGTGAAAAATTTGAATTAATGCGGCAGAAGGGTGTATTCCCATACAATTATGTTACGTTTTATGAAATTCTTTCATTCTCGGAATTACCAAACAATGAGTGCTTTTATGATATACTATCAGATAGTGACATAAGTGATGAAGACTCTTGCAGAGCTCAAAGGGTTTGGAATTTATTCAATTGTAAAACACTAGGACAATATTGTGATATATATATATATATATATATAATATTTTCGTGACCTTGGTATGATATGGTAAACTCAACAAGTCGGCAATCAAAGGTCCGGTTTATTACTTCAAAGTATATTCCTCCAAAACAACCCTACATGTTTCGGCAATGATGCCTTTGTCAAGGATACAAAAAATATAAATGACAGAATATAATATATTTTGGATGTATATACTTTGAAGTAATAAACCGGACCTTTGATCGCCGACTTGTTGAGTTTACTATATATATATATATATATATATATATATATATATATATATATATATATATATATATATAGATACTTATTTCTTGAATTGCATGTTTGAAGGTGGGAGACTCTGTTCGTATCTGTAAATACATGCTTGTGCCCTCAAAAATGTATACACCAGATTGGTCGAATGAGATATTTACAGTAAGAAAAGTTCAAAACACCTTCCTCAGAATCTATCTACTACAAGATCCGCAAAAACAGAATATTTTAGGAGGGTTCTACGAATCAGAGTTACTGAAAATGAAGCATTCGGAGGTATTTCTTGTTGAAAAAATTATACGACGACAGGAGGGTAAAGTTCTCGTGAAGTGGCTTGGCATGCCTTCATCACACAACTCTTGGATTTCTAAAGCGTGAGTTACATTACACTTTTTTTCGTACTAGAAACTTGAACAAGTTCTTGTACAAGATTTCATACAAGTTTTAATTTATGCTATATTGAATAGAGGGCGCCAAACTTTGAGTGCGTTACCAACATAAAATAAAAATTTATATTTATTTAATATTATATATTTGACGTTTAGACGAGTTGTGGTTATTTATTACCTCTTAGAGATACAAAAATATTAAAAAAAATAATTCGAAAACCGATATATCGGTGCCCCATATTTTGTTACTGAACATTCTGACACAATTTCTATTAATTTAATTAACAAAACAAATACTACGTAACCTGCAATGATTATATGATTTTTATTTAAAATAAACAGTTGGTACAAACGAATGGTGTTTAATGCGCAAGTCTAGTATGAAACTTGGATGAAAAGTGGGACCGGATCTAGTTTTGTAGTTTAGAAACTTTGATGTATTTCTTCTGAATTACACTATCAAAGTTTCGACAAGTTCATCTAGTTTGAAAACTTGTCCAAGTTTCTAGACGAAAAAAGTGTAATGTAACTCAGGCTTTAGGATAATGTGTTATAGAGGTTTAGCCGCACATATAGTTTAAAATTAAAAGTACAAAATAAGATTGAAATGTTTTTTAATTTTATAAATAATTCATACAATAAGTAGAATTAACTAATATCAAGTAGGATTAAACAACTTAAAATTATTTATAAGACACATTTACGAAAGATGCATATAATTTATATCATTGCTAATATACATTAATAACTAATACATTTCCAAAAAATTATTAGATATCTATGTCAGAGCATTTAGTTCTAAAAGTATATTTTGTAAGTTTTCTTCCAGTGTAATATCTTCGATTTTATAATGACCCCATGCCAAGGTATTGCTTTTATCAGGGAGAATATATCGTTTATCATCTTTAGATGAGAGAACAACTTTATTCCTCAATTCCGTATATATATAATATGTACATTCTCCTCATTATGTTTCCATCATCTTCCACCACATTTTTATAATCAGTTACTGATAAACTGTTATCACTAACGTATTTCTTTATTCCCTTTGCAGTTTTTACATTTTTATCAAGTAATTTTAGACAATAAGCTTTAGAACCGGTTCCATAAAAACACACATCATTTTCCCCAGCCTGGGAGAGGTGGGAAGTATTCCATGAATATTATCGATAGTGAAATTCGAGGTATCAAACATATGTAAATGTTCCTTTATATCATGGTATACATTATAATTTTGCACACTTATAATCAATATCTGTGTCTCTGTACAATAATGAAACGTCTGTATCATACAAAGGCTTTAAGAAACCATAGAAAAAACTATACATTACCCTCTTAGCTAGTTCCAAAATTGTTTTACGTAATCTACACGTACCTTTGTTAATTCGATGGCTGTATGAGAGTCACAAAATATTTTACAAGATTTAAAATTTGGGTTTGCTATATACGCCTCAGCGCCAAGCCTTTTATGAATAGTTTCCCAATGTGAAATCAATTTTATATTTACTCGATTTTTTAATTCGTTAATTTGTTAATTCGAAGGCTGTAAGAGAGTCACAGAAGATTGTAAATATTCTTCGTACATTTTACGATGCTATTTTATTCGAATTTTTCATAAAAAAAAAGAAAAAATCGCCCTCAAGTAGGAATTGAACCCACGACCTCTGGCTTGCCGGACCATTGCTCGACCACTGAGCTGTTGAGGCGTGAATTAGAAACTTTTATGGGGATGCTATTTTATAGCGTCGTAAAGTGTAGAAAGAATATTTACAATTACATTACTTCGCGAAAACGCAATTAATTTGCACAACTGCCGTACTACGGGCAAGTATATTCATCTCTTTCCGTTGATGTAACTCAAGGCATCCCCATAAATGTTTCTAATTCACCCCTCAACAGCGCAGTGGTCGAGCAATGGTCCGGCAAGCCATAGGTCGTGGATTCGATTCCTACTTGAGGGCGAATTTTTTTCCATGAAAAATTCAAATAAAATAGCGTCGTAAAATGTAGAAAGAATATTTACAATTACATTACTTCGCGAAAACGCAATTAATTTGAGTCACAAAAGATTTTGCAATATTTAAAATTTGGTTTTGCTATATACGCCTCAGCGCGAAGTCTCTTATGAATAATTTCCTAATGTGAAACCAATTTTATATTTACTCGATTTTCTACTGTTTCCATCGTCTTTCCAAATATACTATTCACCATTAATTTATAAAACTGTTCGAAAAACTTGTTGGTGGATTCATTTCGTTTTTTTGTATTGAAATCAATATATTTCTTTAACCAATTACATTGTTTAAATCTAATTCCTCGACGTATTCCTCGTAATATCAAACCATTATTAAGACATTGTTTCAAAGTTAAGTAATGTATGACATAATTTGATTTATCGACAAGGTTTGGAATCAATTTTCTATATTTTGAATTAGGTGGGATAACATGTTCGGGGCAAAAAGGAAAGTCATTTTGCTGTTCGTGAAGATTTGCAGGATATTCTAAATCTACTTCGAAAATATCACCATAATCTCCATCGTCTTCCAAGGCTTCTATATCCATCATCGGTAGTTCTTCATTTGTTAACCATTGCAAATCACTCTCTGGTAAACTGAGTGACATGGCATAACCATATAAATTCGTTGCATTAAGTAGAATGTATTTTTTCGCTTCGGATGAATCAAAATCCGGTAAGAATTCGTTGTTAGTTTTTTCCATTCTTTTGCAACACATCCTCACACCTCCACGGATACCGCTTTTAAGAAAGTGAAACATATCTGCATTTGTTAATAATTCCAAACTTATACCCGTCATACGCACCATAGCATCCCAGATTAATCCTTGAGAAGTAAAATAATGTGCAGGATCTAATTTGTAGTTGTGCAGACAAATGTTTAGAAAATTTTCCAATACATCTATAATTGGTTAAAGAAATATATTGATTTCAATACAAGAAAACGAAATGAATCCACCAACAAATTTTTCAAACAGTTTTATAAATTAATGGTGAATAGTATATTTGGAAAGACGATGGAAACTGTAGAAAATCGAGTAAATATAAAATTGGTTTCACATTAGGAAATTATTCATAAGATACTTGGCGCTGAGGCGTATATAGCAAAACCAAATTTTAAATCTTGCAAAATCTTTTGTGACTCAAATTAATTGCGTTTTCGCGAAGTAATGTAATTGTAAATATTCTTTCTACACTTTACGACGCTATAAAATAGCGTCCCCAAAGCATCCCCATAAAAGTTTCTAATTCACGCCTCAACAGCTCAGTGGTCGAGCAATGGTCCGGCAAGCCAGAGGTCGTGGGTTCAATTCCTACTTGAGGGCGATTTTTTTTTTATGAAAAATTCGAATAAAATAGCATCGTAAAATGTACGAAGAATATTTACAATCTTCTGTGACTCTCTTACAGCCTTCGAATTAACAAAGGTACGTGCAGATTACCTAAAACCTATATATGTGGGATTCACAATTTTGGAACTAGCTAAGAGGGTAATGTACAGTTTTTCTATGGTTGCTTAAAGCCGTTGTATGATAGAGACGTTTCATTATTGTACGCAGACACAGATATTGATTATAAGTGTGCAAAATTATAATGTGTACAATGATATAAAAGAACATTTAGATATGTTTGATACCCGAATTTCACTATCGATAATATTCATGGAATACTTCCCACCTCTCCCAGGCTAGGGAAAATGTAGGATGAATACGCTGGCAAAATTATCGAGTGTTTTTATGGAACCGGTTCTAAAACTTATTGTCTAAAATTACTTGATAAAAATGTAAAAACTGCAAAGGGAATAAAGAAATACGTTAGTGATAAAAGTTTATCAGTAACTGATTATAAAAATATGGTGTAAGATGATGGAAACATAATGAGGAGAATGTACATATTATATATATAAGGAATTGAGGAATAAAGTTGCTCTCTCATCTAATGATAAACGATATATTCTCCCTGATAAAAGCTGCTAAAATATTCTGTTTTTGCGGATCTTGTAGTAGATAGATTCTGACGAAGGTGTTTTGAACTTTTCTTACTGTGAATATCTCATTCGCCCAATCTGGTGTATACATTTTTGAGGACACATGCATATAATTACAGATCCGAACAGAGTCTCCCACCTTCAAACTTGCAATTCTTGGATCACCTACTTTAATATTACTATAAATTGAATTCAAAATAGTTCTAACATTTCTTTGATTAACTGCTACAGGTTTGCGTCTTATTGTTCTATGTACGGTATTATTATAATCGTTAATTAATCCTTGCAACATATCTATCCAACGATATTTCCCATTGAAGCTGAATTCCTTCGACATCTTATTTTTTCGGGTTCTATTAAAACGTTCCACAGTGGAACTTTTTAGATTGGAATAGGTAGTGTAGTGATTAATATTATACTGATCCATAAGCTTCTTGAAATGAAAGTTGAAAAATTCTTTCCTTGATCGCCTTGAACATTCTTCGGAATATTTATTTTCCCAGTTGAGAGTATGGATTTCATGGCGTTAATTACTTCAATCGCTTTCTTATTTTTTAATGGAATTGCCCAGGTAAATTTCGAAAATGTGTTTATACATACGAAAATGTATTTGAAATTGTCGTTTTCTTTTGCATGCGGTATCGTTTCAACCAGATCGATTTGAAATAAGTCCCGCAATACTTTTATGATCACCCGACGTCGAGTAAACCTCCTCCGAGCTGGTCTGTGTATTTCATTTACGACATTCCTCCTAATTGACGATATTTCCTTCGATGACTCTTTCCGCAAGTACTGGTTCTGTTTTTAACAGTGTAGGTTTTGTAACAACGTATATCAACCTAAACGTTGTTCCTTCTGTCAATTCTATCGATCTCTTGGGATTAAATAGTTCCTTATTAATTTGCAGTGTTGTTAATTTCTCGTTGGAATAGTGGACATTTATAACCTTCCCACGATATAATTTATTCTTATATAAATAAGTATGTTTCGCCAATGACGTACTTACATAATAACAGATGAGGTCAATGGAACCGCCACTATATATTTGAATAATACACTTGGAAGTTGCTATTGCACTGGGAAGAGGAATATTTTTTCTATGCATTTGTAATACTTCTTGAAATCTAGGATGTTTAAGAAAGTCTGAGACTACGTCGACATCCATTAAATATCTGTTAAGAACATGCTTGTGTATGTGTCTTCCAAATTTATCTATTGTCATCGTTACCTATCATTGGCGTCTAAATGTAAACTGTTATACAACCAAGACTTTACAGAGTATACAGAGAGACTATTTTATAATTTTTGACTCTTCAACTCCTCTATTATTGACAATATCTCGTTCTGGTGCCCTGAGTGACCAGCATCCTTCGATGCTACTAGTAGCTTCAATCTATCACACAGTTCATTCACATCGTCCTAGTACTTATACTCAATTTTACTAATAGGTACATCCATCATTTGCATGGATACCTTATTTGACAAACATAAGCCAGTTTCCAAGTTCGACTGCACCAAACTTCAGGTTTCTTTCCTTGTATAATAGGTTTTATAATTGATTTGTATTTAAAATCTTTACTGGCTGCAAACTTCCTGTCAGGATCGTAATCAACTCGATGAGAAGTTGTATCACAGAGAATAAATTTATAATTCTTTGCATCAGCATATAAAAATTTCCCTGGTTTCTTCTTGAAAAGCAATTCTAGTAAACCTTTTGTTGCTTTATAAGTGAATTGACCAATGATAATGTTTGGTCCATCAAATCTAACATCAGCGTTTCCCATTTTTAAATCCCCACCGACTTCGTGAACACAATACTTTTCATCAAATTTATCGTTTTCATCGGTCATTAAACCGATAAGATATGGCCGTATAGTACAATCATAATCTCTTAATGATTCTTTAACTGAATCCGCTTCTAGAAGGGCTTTATTAAACGGTTAGGTAGCAATTATCGACTTAGCTGGTCACGTACTCAATAGCGATACGGCATGCGCCATTGATTTATCTAAATCCATACTTCCACTTGTATCCGTTTCGTCTTCTTTACTTTCATTTTCTTCCCTTCCTTCTGACGATTCTGGCAAATGTATTAATCTTCTAAGAATGTAGGTTGCGTGAATGACGGTGACATCTTAGGTTTTGATGCATCTTGTTCAGACTCCGGTGTTGCTAGAACTTTAGATGTTAGGGGAGTAGTACCAACTCCTTCCAATTTGCGCTTGGTCGGGGAAGAATGAGTGTATGGGCTAAACCAGGACACATGTTTTCGTGAAGGTGTCCCTTGCCGTATAATAGGCGTTCCTTGTACTGCTGCGTAGGATTTTTCTGGAAAACTTTCAAACCATGAGGATGGTGTATCCTCCATAGCGTCCTTCGAGTGGGTTCTACTTCGCTTCGAAATAATACTACCTAATTTCATGGAAATTTCTTGCAAAGGTTTGGATATAGGTGCACACTGTATATCAATATCTCCTTCAGACTTTGCGATATTAGCACTTAGATTTCGTAATTTTTCTTCTAAAACTGTGCGACCTTTTACTAAATTATTTATTAATTTATCTGCCATGTCTCTTTACTATTTAACGAATACTTACATACTGATATAGATTTACTAAAGTAGGATTCCTTTAATGGTGTTTTTGTAGGAACTTATTGTAAATGTATGTAAGTATCAAAACGTAAACGGTATCTCCCATCATTATAATTACAGCCGGTATCGATACACAATAGACCAAATGATTTCTTCCAACACATTCTGCATACGTTTAAAAACTGTTTAAAACTTAAGTCATGAATATGATTGCCAAACATGTTTCAAGTTAGTGCCATCTTGTCGAAATAAGATTAAAATATTTGTATTATCCCTTAACAATTGTTTAGGAACAGCACTATATGAGTAAATAGAAAGAATCTAAATTCCGATGCCTGTCGAAAGAGAAAAACTGCTTTACAATATTCAAATTAATAGTGATTATGTCGTCGAATATAACGACTGAATAGTCGGCGACTTGATCTGGTGTTACCATATCATTCGGCTCCGTATATTCAAAATAACCTATCTCTGGAATAGTTTCCATGACATGTTTAAGATATTCATATTTCTGTTAATGAAGAGAACCATAGCAGATGTAAATATTTTTGAAACGCAACCCATTAGGATGTAATAATAAAGTAAGGAGGGCATTCGTTTTACCACATCCTGAAGGGCCCACTATTACTGCTCTCTTACAAGTACCACCGAATAGATTGCTGTGCCGGTTAAAGTTTTTCTCATTAAATACAGAATCGTAGTTGTGTAAAGGTAACGACAATGGTTGTGCTTCTAACTGCATAGTGCACTTCATGAATATACAATGTATACTGAACCATAACTGAATACACGATGTATATTGAACCATATTCTTTATACACGTCTTTATTCATTGAAAAAACAAATGTAGAACAAACGTAGATCTTTTCTAATTTATTAGAAATATAAATATATATATAAAAATATATAAAATTAAATTAAATTACATTAAAAATATCTATTTATAAATTACATTAAATGATTAAAATGATTAAATACATTAAAATGACAATTTGAAATTACATTTTTGAAAAAATTACATTTTACATTTTTGAAAAATTACATTTACATATTACATTTTGAAATTACATTAAATTAATACTTGCTGCACAATATTTAAATTAATAATTTGCTTAATTTGTGAAATATTTGCTTTATTATTTATCCTAATGAAAATGGTGAAGTTGGTGGAAATAGACGATTGAAAAATATATGAAATAATGAATGAAAAAATATAAAATAATGAATGAAAGAATATGAAATAATGAATGAATGACGATGGAGATATTGAAAAAAATATGATAATTCAATTATAAATAATAAACAATTATTGTTTATTATTTATTAATTTTCATATTTTTTCAACAACTCCTTCAGTACTTTCTGCGGCGACATCCGCACCGGTTGACTCGGAGTCTGTGGCTCCGGTTCTTCCGATGAACCCCAATCGGACTCCGGGGGCTCCGGAACTTAGGGGTCCTGAACTTGGGGCTCCAGAACTCGAGACTCCCGCTCCGACTCTTCTGAGGATGATCCCCAATCACAGCCGTCAAACAGGCCATCCAGATTGAATGGAGGAAATTTAATGGTGGATAGCTCGGGAGCGGTGTCGGTGTTGCAGGTGGTGATGGCGTAAATGGTGCAGTAAATGGTGGCGGTGGTGAAGCTGTACGTGACCACCGTTACTGATACTCTGTCGGTCAATCCGCCAGGTGACGGCGTCACCGTCACTGATGTAGTCACTTTGAATTCCTGTAAATGTAATATCTTTATATTGAGCTCCATGAAAAGTATGAAATCGACAAACAAACGATACAATCCGATAACACTATTTCTTCTGACGAATGTCACCCCATGGAAAAGATAATATAAATATTCCCAAATCCATACTTCTTACTAGATGTCACCCCAGGATATTGACAGTTATACAGTTATCCTCACAGTAATAATAATATATTACTATAAGAATGACGTAAGGATGTTGACAGTTATATTTACTGTAAATATACTCTAAGGCTACTGTAAGGGTAAGGATGTGACAGTTAGATTTACTGTAAATATTTCTACAAATATTACAGCTAATATTCCCAAATCATACTATTATGGTCATGCGTATGTCCATGCCTATGTCATAAGGCCTAACTTCGTTATTTGAAAATATCAGAAAATATCAATAAATCATATTAACGTTATTTGAAAATACATTACAAGTCTGCAGTGCAAAGTTTAAGAGCATGAATTAATTTACTTTTTCCATATAATTTAATTTTCCATCTAAGTTTCGTTCCATGTAATTGATTTCGTGTAATTGATTTCGTTCCATGTAATTAAATGGATCACCATGTAATTAAATGGATCACTGATCACCATGTAATTAAATGGATCACTATCATCATCACTATTGATATGTTCAAGTCTCAAAGTTTTAATTTGTTCGAGTCGATTTTTTTCCTCCGGTAGGATTGAACTTTCTCATTAATATGAACACCTTTGATGTTCGCATTAATGGCACCATTGTGGAATTGAAGAAAGAGGTCGGAGCTGGATATCTGCTCATTCACAGTGACTAGTATATGGGAAAGGGAAGAGTCTCTAACTGGCGAATTTTCCTCAAAGTGCGACTTTTGTCACAAAGTTCTTTAAAATCGGCAGCAAGTGTTGCGTGGTTGATGTTGACGTGAAGGAAGTGGTTGAGGTTTTTTATATTCTGGTTCTGATGGAATTGGTTGAGTCTCTGATGGAAGTGGTAGAGGTTTGAAATGTGTATTTAATCTAGGTTCGGAGTTTTTTTCGTAGGTTTTTTGGTAGGGGGTAATCAAAGGAGAAAGATGAGACAGTGATGAGGAGTTTTGATGTCGAGAGAGGCCTGGTTGAGGATCTGGATCTCGAGAGGGAAGCGGTGGATTGTCAGATGATTGAGCAGATAGAAATATGACCGATGATGACTCATGTGCCACTACTGATTCTACCATATGTGATAGGTGTGGTGTTAACATCGGTGGTGTTAACATCGGTTGTGTTAACTGCAATATTACCGGCTCCAGTGGTGACACCATTACACTACCAAGTTGTACCTGCCTGCCCAGAAGTAGTCTCTGCAGAGTACTATCCTGTCCGATGCTTGCACTAGAAATGGGTGTAGAAGCAGCAATTGCGCCCAACGCGCCCAAGCAACTGCATGCGTCAGTGTATTTGTAGATTTGTTAGATTTGTAGTATTTGTTAGTTGACGTTGTTGTCGTCATTGTTTTTGTTCTCGTTGTTGTTGTTCTAGTTTTCGCTGTTGTTTTCATTTGCGTTGTTGTTGTTGTTCTCGTTTTTTTTTGTTGTTGTTTTCGTCTTGTTCGTTGTTGTAGGTATTATTCGTAATGTTCTTGTTGGAATTGTCTTGCATACTGTTCTCGTTGAAATTGTCTTGTTCTACTCATTTCACTCATGTCAGCAGTGCTCAGCGGTGCAATAGTACCAACTTCTCATTATAGCTGACCTGGCAATTGTCCCAACTGCATCAGTAGGGGCAATAGTAGATAGTACAGTCGATGGTGGTGGAGGTGTCATCAATGATGGGGGAGGTGGTGGTATTACAATTGATGTTGAAGCACCTACGGCTCTATCTACCGCCGTCGACAGTATTTTATCATCACTTTTTCAAATTCCAGTTGTTCCAGCTCTTGCATAAAAGAATTTTAATTCGGAGTATTTACGAGGTTTACAGGGTTGTCAGCATCAGGGGGGCACACCTGTTGCTGTGAAGTTGGTGAATGAGAGAAATTTGGTGTCTCCTAAAGAATAATTAAAAGGAATAGAAACAAATTAATTCGAATTAATGGAAATTTTATAAAAAAGAATATAAGAATTTAAAAGTTAAAGAATTTGAATTATATTATTTGAATATTTAAAAGAATTATTTAAAAAAAATTTGAACATTACACGAATATTGAACATTACACTTGTTCACTGTCTTTCACTACACATGTTCACAGTCTTTCACTGTCTTTATGGCATATATAGAAAATAATAAAAAATATATTCAAATCAAATAAGCAGCAATTTATATAAATAATAAGCAGCTACTATAAAAATATAAATAAATATCAATTTCAAATATTGATATTGAAATAAATATCAATAATTTTAAATAAAATGTATATCATTAATTACTTAATTACTTTCAAATAGGAAAGTAATTAGAACACAAAAGAAATAAACATTTTAAATAAATGTAATAGTTAGAGAATTTAAATAAATCTCATAGTGAAACAAGCCAAGTGTTTTAATTTATTTTTATTATTTACTGTATGAAGTTAAAATGTTTCACCAAGAAGTATCTGCAACAACAGCCGAGAATATTAAATGTAATACATTAATTTAGAAAATACAACTACATTTAAAATTTTATTCAGATATAAGAAATATATTACAGTGAATTATAAATAATTGAATAAACAAATACAAGCAAAAAACAAATATAAATATAGTAATAATATTAATAATATAGATATTCACTTACCATTGTATAACTTGTTATGTGTACCTCAGCAAAACTAACTCGTATTTATATGAAAATAGTGTCAATTATTTATGTAAATTTACATTTTACAAATTTCCATTGACGTCAATCTCATCACATGTTATGTGTTATATGTGAATTAAATTATACGCTAATTAAAAAATTCCATCGCAATTTATGTAAAAGGTCAAGTTGTTTACATCTTAGGTGTGACCTTGAACACCGGGAAATTTCCAAAATTATTTGAAAAGTGGAGGAGGAAATTTTCGAAAGTAAGTTACTGGGGGGGGGGGGCTGCCCCAATCATCACCTGCTCGTTTCGCGCTCCGTGGCCTCGCTAACGTGTGGATTGGTCCGGGGGCTCGCCCAACCCCCCGGACTCTTTTTTTTGCCTTTTACATTATTTCATAAAATATAATTTATTAGTGCTCTCTTACAAGTACCACCGAATAGATTGCTGTGCCGGTTAAAGTTTTTCTCATTAAATACAGAATCGTAGTTGTGTAAAGGTAACGATAATGGTTGTGCTTCTAACTGCATAGTGCACTTCATGAATATACAATGTATACTGAACCATAACTGAATACACGATGTATATTGAACCATATTCTTTATACACGTCTTTATTCATTGAAAAAACAAATGTAGAACAAACGTAGATCTTTTCTAATTTATTAGAAATATAAATATATATATAAAAATATATAAATTAAATTAAATTACATTAAAAATATCTATTTATAAATTATATTAAATGATTAAAATGATTAAATACATTAAAATGACAATTTTAAATTACATTTTTGAAAAAATTACATTTTACATTTTTGAAAAATTACATTTACATATTACATTTTGAAATTACATTAAATTAATACTTGCTGCACAATATTTAAATTAATAATTTGCTTAATTTGTGAAATATTTGCTTTATTATTTATCCTAATGAAAATGGTGAAGTTGGTGGAAATAGGCGATTGAAAAATATATGAAATAATGAATGAAAAAATATAAAATAATGAATGAAAGAATATGAAATACTGAATGAATGACGATGGAGATATTGAAAAAATATGATAATTCAATTATAAATAATAAACAATTATTGTTTATTATTTATTATTTTTCATATTTTTTCAACAACTCCTTCAGTACTTTCTCCGGCGACATCCGCACCGGTTGACTCGGAGTCTGTGGCTCCGGTTCTTCCGATGAACCCCAATCGGACTCCGGGGGCTCCGGAACTTAGGGGTCCTGAACTTGGGGCTCCACGAGACTCCCGCTCCGACTCTTCTGAGGATGATCCCCAATCAGAGCCGTCAAACAGGCCATCCAGAGTGAATGGAGGAAATTTAATGGTGGATAGCTCGGGAGCGGTGTCGGTGTTGTAGGTGGTGATGGCGTAAATGGTGCAGTAAATGGTGGCGGTGGTGAAGCTGTACGTGACCACCGTTACTGATACTCTGTCGGTCAATCCGCCAGGTGACGGCGTCACCGTCACTGATGTAGTCACTTTGAATTCCTGTAAATGTAATATCTTTATATTGAGCTCCATGAAAAGTATGAAATCGACAAACAAACGATACAATCCGATAACACTATTTCTTCTGACGAATGTCACCCCATGGAAAAGATAATATAAATATTCCCAAATCCATACTTCTTAATAGATGTCACCCCAGGATATTGACAGTTATACAGTTATCCTCACAGTAATAATAATATATTACTATAAGAATGACGTAAGGATGTTGACAGTTATATTTACTGTAAATATACTCTAAGGCTACTGTAAGGGTAAGGATGTGACAGTTAGCTTTACTGTAAATATTTCTACAAATATTACTGCAAATATTCCCAAATCATACTATTATGGTCTTGCGTATGTCCATGCCTATGTCCTAAGGCCTAACTTCGTTATTTGAAAATATCAGAAAATATCAATAAATCATATTAACGTTATTTGAAAATACATTACAAGTCTGCAGTGCAAAGTTTAAGAGCATGAATTAATTTACTTTTTCCATATAATTTAATTTTCCATCTAAGTTTCGTTCCATGTAATTGATTTCGTGTAATTGATTTCGTTCCATGTAATTAAATGGATCACCATGTAATTAAATGGATCACTGATCACCATGTAATTAAATGGATCACTATCATCATCACTATTGATATGTTCAAGTCTCAAAGTTTTAATTTGTTCGAGTCGATTTTTTTCCTCCGGTAGGATTGAACTTTCTCATTAATATGAACACCTTTGATGTTCGCATTAATGGCACCATTGTGGAATTGAAGAAAGAGGTCGGAGCTGGATATCTGCTCATTCACAGTGACTAGTATATGGGAAAGGGAAGAGTCTCTAACTGGCGAATTTTCCTCAAAGTGCGACTTTTGTCACAAAGTTCTTTAAAATCGGCAGCAAGTGTTGCGTGGTTGATGTTGACGTGAAGGAAGTGGTTGAGGTTTTTTATATTCTGGTTCTGATGGAATTGGTTGAGTCTCTGATGGAAGTGGTAGAGGTTTGAAATGTGTATTTAATCTAGGTTCGGAGTTTTTTTCGTAGGTTTTTTGGTAGGGGGTAATCAAAGGAGAAAGATGAGACAGTGATGAGGAGTTTTGATGTCGAGAGAGGCCTGGTTGAGGATCTGGATCTCGAGAGGGAAGCGGTGGATTGTCAGATGATTGAGCAGATAGAAATATGACCGATGATGACTCATGTGCCACTACTGATTCTACCATATGTGATAGGTGTGGTGTTAACATCGGTTGTTAACTGCAATATTACCGGCTCCAGTGGTGCCACCCTTACACTACCAAGTTGTACCTGCCTGCCCAGAAGTAGTCTATGCAGAGTACTACCCTGTCCGATGCTTGCACTAGAAATGGGTGTAGAAGCAGCAATTGCACGCGCCCAAGCAACTGTATGCGTGAGTGTATTTGTAGATTTGTTAGATTTGTAGTTTTTGTTAGTTGACGTTGTTGTCGTCATTGTTTTTGTTCTCGTTGTTGTTGTTCTAGTTTTCGCTGTTGTTTTCGTTTGCGTTGTTGTTGTTGTTCTCGTTTTTTTTGTTGTTGTTTTCGTCTTGTTCGTTGTTGTAGGTATTATTCGTAATGTTCTTGTTGGAATTGTCTTGCATACTGTTCTCGTTGAAATTGTCTTGTTCTACTCATTTCACTCATGTCAGCAGTGCTCAGCGGTGCAATAGTACCAACTTCTCATTATAGCTGACCTGGCAATTGTCCCAACTGCATCAGTAGGGGCAACAGTAGATAGTACAGTCGATGGTGGTGGAGGTGTCATCAATGATGGGGGAGGTGGTGGTATTACAATTGATGTTGAAGCACCTACGGTTCTATCTACCGCCGTCGACAGTATTTCATCATCACTTTTTCAAATTCCAGTTGTTCCAGCTCTTGCATAAAAGAATTTTAATTCGGAGTATTTACGAGGTTTACAGGGTTGTCAGCATCAGAGGGGCACACCTGTTGCTGTGAAGTTGGTGAATGAGAGAAATTTGGTGTCTCCTAAATAATAATTAAAAGGAATAGAAACAAATTAATTCGAATTAATGGAAATTTTATAAAAAAGAATATAAGAATTTAAAAGTTAAAGAATTTGAATTATATTATTTAAATATTTAAAAGAATTATTTAAAAAAAAATTGAACATTACACGAATATTGAACATTACACTTGTTCACCGTCTTTCACTGCACATGTTCACAGTCTTTCACTGTCTTTATGGCATATATAGAAAATAATAAAAAATATATTCAAATCAAATAAGCAGCAATTTATATAAATAATAAGCAGCTACTATAAAAAATATAAATAAATATCAATTTCAAATATTGATATTGAAATAAATATCAATAATTTTAAATAAAATGTATATCATTAATTACTTAATTACTTTCAAATAAGAAAGTAATTAGAACACAAAAGAAATAAACATTTTAAATAAATGTAATACATTAATTTAGAAAATACAACTACATTTAAAATTTTATTCAGATATAAGAAATATATTACAGTGAATTATAAATAATTGAATAAACAAATACAAGCAAAAAACAAATATAAATATAGTAATAATATTAATAATATAGATATTCACTTACCATTGTATAACTTGTTATGTGTACCTCAGCAAAACTAACTCGTATTTATATGAAAATAGTGTCAATTATTTATGTAAACTTACATTTTACAAATTTCCATTGACGTCAATCTCATCACATGTTATGTGTTATATGTGAATTAAATTATACGCTAATTAAAAAATTCCATCGCAATTTATGTAAAAGGTCAAGCTGTTTACATCTTAGGTGTGACCTTGAACACCCGGAAATTTCCAAAATTATTTGAAAAGTGGAGGAGGAAATTTTCGAAAGTAAGTTACTGGGGGGGGGGGGGCTGCCCCAATCATCACCTGCTCGTTTCGCGCTCCGTGGCCTCGCTAACGTGTGGATTGGTCCGGGGGCTCGCCCAACCCCCCGGACTCTTTTTTTTGCCATTTACATTATTTAATAAAATATAATTTAAATTCTAATATTTATTTCTAACTACATAAATAAATTACAAACATTAATACACTATACTAATACAAAAACTATATACCATTCTGTCTGCACATATAGCGATTTATTCTCCTAACTGGTCCACCAACTGCATCACCCTCAATGATATAATGACTTACACACGGTTTACATCCGTTTAAGTCAATATCTTCTTCATAACTTCTAGGTAATGGACGCCAAACAAATTCTAAACTTAAACATCCTGTATTACACATTAAATATGTCTTAGGCAAATAAAATAAATCATCATCCACCCCAGAAAAATATCCATCAATTTCAAGTCGTCGTAACACATTACCAACCCTCTCCACAACATAACTTCTCATAGTACTCCACGCATAACCCATTACAACAATAATTAAATATAACCAACTTCGATATCCTTCAACTTTCTTTCTGACAGAAACTTATACAATCGTTCCACATTTGACAAAGCACAAACAACATAATTACAACATGAAAACTGCAACTTGGCTCTCCTCTTCTAATTTTTTCTGCATATACTAAATCTATTATTCGTCGATCTATAATACATTTCAAAACATCCAATTTTTCTCTACCCTTAACAAACACTAAATCAACACCTCTACACAATCGTTTAATTATATCATCAAACTCACTTGCAGCTAAATAACCATCTTCCCACTTCAAACCATGATGATAACTAAAAGCATATCTTGCAACTTTCCGATCTTCTGCCAATACACCAAAACTCAAAACCGTTTTAAATATAAAATGGCTCCTCCTATATTCACTATCACAAGTAGCCAACTGCTTAGGCATCAAACTATAATTATTAAATCGATACCATTGAAAATCTATTATTTTAAATTTCTTTCCACTTAAATTCAACATCTTTAACCAAACAACCTTCTCACCTAATAAGTAACTATACACTGCATAACCAAATTCCATAATATATATTAACCATGATTCCAACTACATATCTTACTCCTCAAACAAATAAAAAATACTAATACTGTCGCTGTACCACTTTGTTAAATGGTAAATACTGATATAATTTATTATGTAATATTAAACAATACATAACCGTATCTTTTGGTATATTATCTTTCGCCGTAAATACAATTCTAATCTCCACATCACTTCTATGTATAACACCTCCCTGATCTGAACAATCAATGCCAATTAATGCAAACAATTTAAGTTGACTTAACATTAACATCGGCTCGATATATTCATGACCGTAATAAACTTGTTGAAATCTAGCATACATATTATATAAAACAGCCACACGACTATCATCAAAATCCACACGAACATTTTCATATGGATATTTTTTACCATTTAAATAAGCTGTCACTCCAGTTAAATTAATTGCATAAAATTTGCTCGTATTTTGACGCAATTTCCCTTTCTTTCTAGTTTGAAAACCCAAAATAATATATCTAGGTGTCTGTAAATGTGGAGCAGTTTTAATAGCCCAACTATATTCTGTTGTCTCTGAAATTCCCGGATTTTCATGAATTTCCCATCCTACAAAAAATATTTTCATTATAGTTGTTAATTTAGTTGACTTAAACCAACTTTAACATGTGGTACCCGCCATACAATAGCATCAATAGTTAACCTAACATCCTCATTAACAGCAGCATTTGAATTAGATATTATATTATTATCATTAGCACATCTCTTCAGCACAAGCTCCTGAGATATATTTAAAATAACAGACTTAAAATCTTCTGCGAAAGCCATCAACATCTTCAATGGTATACATATATTAAAGTTACCTTTATTATCTAAAACCGGAGCCCTTTCAGTAGAAAATTCCAAACCACAATTTTCCAATTTACTTATATAACTTGGACTATGAGAAAAATATCCTTTCATAGTCGATGTAATACCTACATTCCTTACTTCATCCACCTCCACTCCACTAATCACATGTCTGATATTGCTTAACATAAAGGCTGCCGCATTATTAATTAAAAACGCCGTAACACTAGCCTTACTTTCATCACTATACATTCGTAATTTCCCCTCAATTAATAATTCTGACTTCGATGGTAAAGTATACTTATCTATTTCTGGTACCACAATTCTAATCTCATCATTATTTTCATATCTTGGTGAACGAAACGGAAGATGGTTATGATATTCCAACTCCACAATAGAATTATCTATTCGAACTTTTCTTAAAACATCTAAAACTTCCATTTTTTAAATTGTTACTAACACACTTTCACAAATTCATCCAAATAAATCTCTTACTATACTAAAGCATAACCCTCTCTTTATTTCTTACTATCCCATAATCAGCATGACAAAACTCCATCTCACTTAAATATATCTACACCAAAACTTTATATCCCATACCTTTCAGAAACCTCCTATTCTCATTTGTTAAACGATTTCCTACCCTCACCCCACCAACAATCCTCAACATCTTTTTCACTAATTTGCGTGAAGAATTTCTATTCCTCCTCCAGATTTTGTTAACACTGCTATTCCTCATTATTCTCTAATTTATAACATTATCAATAATTCATAACATTGTACAAATTCGTAAGTAAAACACACAATATCCAACTTTTAGATCAATTACTACACACCCTACTTAATCAACACTATCCATTAATTATTTAAATATTCACTAATGTATACAATCATTTCCCTCAATAAATCATTTACTATTCCGAAAACATAAAACATTTATTTTTTAAAACCTAACGTTTCCTAATCCTCAAATATATTGTCATCTCTTAAATCAATTGCTTGACCTGTCTGATCTACAGCTCGAATACTAATATCAGATAATACATTAGTATTTACAGGCATATAAATTTTCTCTTGCGGAACCTCTATAATTTTAAAACCTGGTGGAACATTTGGATAGAAATGATAAAAAATTTGTAATAATTCACCATTAATGTATGATCTTTCTACAATATTACACATAATATCAATAGCACTAATTCTATTTTATATCAACTATTTCACACTATGAATTGGTATATTTCGTTCTATTACCCTTTTGTGAAAACCTAACAAGGAACCAATTGAATTTTCCACTCCAGAATCAATATCTACTAAAGCCTTCATAAACACTTTCATAGTATTACTATTACCATTTAATAAAAAAAATGTTCTTTTCCTTTCGCAACCCGTAATTGCCCATCGATATATTTCTGTTAATCCATTTTATCGTAAGTACCCTCCGGAATTATTATCTACACACACTTGATTTACTTTTTGACTTCAAAGAATATTTAAAAACATTATTTTTGCTAGTAAGATTAGGTATAGAATTATAAGTTTGCAAAATTAACATACACATCTCATATTCACCATTTAAGTATATAGGTGGATTCAACACACAACCCACCTTAGATCTCTTTCCTGTTAAAACGGAAGCCAAATTATGCACACTTCCATTACCATCTGCTTCCATTTCTAATTTAAATTCAACTTTCCGATATCTTTGCACTAATAATTAATAAAAAAATCACAACAAACTCTTTCCTATTTAATAAATTCTTTTAATGACAATAAACACAAATGTCCATAATTTTCACTGTTACTGTCTTGATATCTCTCATAGTTATACTGTATAACACGACCACCATTCGATAATAAATATCTTTCAACCTCAATCGGAGATTTTAAATCACCATAACTATCAAAATACTTAATTACAGCATTTTTTTTCTTATATGCTACCCAATGAGTTCCTTCCCCAGCATCATCATCCAAATTTACTATTCCATTCTCCCTTTTGCGTATAATTCTCGGTAACACATCCTTACTAAAATTGCCCCGATATTTACCAATTACTCCACCTCCACCTTTGAACATACACCCAAATAGCTTTTTCTGTTAAAGGTCTTCGAGATAAACTGCTTATCAGTTTCTTGAACTAGCACTAATTGGTAAATAAATACCACAACCAGATTTATGCGGTTTTACATAAAATCCACTACCAAAAGATACACCGCACCCAGACTTAAATGGTTTTACATATAAACCACTCCCAGATTTTATTCCATAGCAATATTATGTCGCCTCGCTTCCTCTAATTGACCCCTTTCAGCTTTTGCAGAAGTTACTGCTTTTGCAATTGCTGCTGCACCACAACCTAATGATCCTAAAGCACCTAACGCTGCAAACAATGGGATTAACGGTAAAAATCTACCTTATTTGGAATTGCAATTACCCTGGATCACGGATATTTTATTTTCCTTCCAGATTTCATTAAACTTTGATATGCAACTCTAGCATTCTCTAAAACACTCTTCTTCTTACCAATCCGCCTTATTGCATTCCGTGCTTTCTCCATTGCTTGCAAAAATGAAATAGCACCACCTAATCGATACCCCTGCCTGCTCGTCCTGTAACTTCTTCTACTACCTTTTCTTCCTCTTTTACTAATTTCTTTCCGTTGTCTACTCCAACCCATACCTAATTTTGATTTAGCTTTCATAGCAGCTGAAACCATAGTTGCAGCTAAGATTTCTCCTATACCTGCGTCTCTACTCTTCACTCGTCCAACAGCCTTTTGATACAATTTCTCATCCGCTTCGTGCCTTTTTAACAATTCACATGATTGTGTATATGCTCTTTACTGGCCTCATCCAAAATATTCACCCCCTTATCATCTCCTTCCAATCGTTCTTCTAACCTCGTTCCTTGAACACAAAATCTATAACCCGGTATATGCAATTCTACTGGGAGCTTATTTATCACAATATTCAACAATCCACCACCTTTCCTTCTACGTGCCTTATTCAAACTAGCACTTTTAAATACCATCACAGTCTTATACTCGTATATTAAACTATCTCAGTCAACATCAACAATCTAAATGACTAAAGCCGCATCTGTAATTACCATATATACAAATACTTATTAGTCGATTTCACTTAACCCTAAAGACCCATAAATTTGTCTCACGGATTCCTTACAAATTTCAAAAATAAAACACATTAAATTAATTTTAGTATTATATTTCATAATAATATATAATTTTTCCTCAAATAATTTACATCATTTTTAATTTTCTGAGGCCAATACATCATTATACAAACACATTCGGATATTACACCATTATACATTCGATCGATTTCTACATCCACTTCTCCACCACTTTCAGCTAGACATCTGACCATATCATTAATCATATTATTTAAATGAAAATTAATCATTATATTTCATAGCTAATCGACAATTCAATATTTCCTTCAACCGCCATATCTCCGATAAGCTTTCAAACGCTAAATACACATACTCGCCACCTTTTTCTAACTTCACAATTCTACTTACTCCATCAAATGATTCAGGTGATATTCGAATATTCATATGTCAAAAGCTTGGAAATATGCCATTATTGTAATCAAAATATTGCCTTAGCATTGCAATCTCCGCCATTACCCACTTCCATTGCTTTGAATTAAAGCAAAACACATTGTTTTTTACACCAACAATTTTTAACCTTGGTTTAAAATCTTGATGTGGTAATAAACCAATACATATCCATTTCGAATTACTTTTATCCAGAAAAAAAAATTTTCTCCAACTGATTGTAACTCCAAAATTGGTTCTCTAACATATTTTTCCATAAATCTTTCACCACTTAATGTATCTCTTGTAAAATTCTCTGCAGCTGCATCTACATGTTCCCAAAATTTATTAGATTCAGACATTTTAGTAAAGAATTCTTCAATACTCAAATCTATCTGAATATCTCTAACCACTTGTAAACCTCTATCAAGCGATCACTGCTATCTTTTTCCAATTCAATTTCTTCCATTATTAAAGAACATAAATAACTCTGTGGTACTTCAGTAAACTTCCGCTTCAACATATTCTCTAATACTATCATCTACTTAACACAAACAAACTTTATATACCTAACATTATCCCCACCCTAACATTCTTCTTTATTCTTTAATATTCAAATGATCTTGATCACCCCCAATCAATTCTAAAACCTCCCTATTGACTTTTATCGCCAATATGATTCTGGAACCTCCTATTTAACCTTCACCTCATATTCACCACGTATTCCCTCTCACCTAGTTCAAGAAGGTCTATTATCCTCAGCCGATTCTAACACATTCTAACTTCATTGATCTTGATCGCCAATATATATGCGATCAAGGTCAATGAGGAGGTGTTAGTCATTGCTTTCATATGACATTAACCTTGGTGCGACCTTGCCCTCCAGATAACCTTAATTGACCTATAAAATGATTTTGACCTTGACATGACCCTCCAAAATAACCTTGGTTGACCTTGTTGACCTTGGCGCGAACTTGATCCCCCTTGACCTTGACTGACCTTTAGAATGGCATTGACCATTGTATGACCTTTTAATAACCTTGTTTGACCTTTAAATGACCTTGATCACTCAGCCGATTCTAACACCTCCTCATTGACCTCGAATATGCGATCAAGGTCAATGAGGAGGTGTTAGAATCGGCTGAGATATTCTACTTATGTGTGTTTTCTAATTGCCTTTTTCTCAAGATTCTTTTTACTTAAGATAAAAAATTATACACTATATGTACTATTTTTTTTGTGGTGCGTAGCATTCCAATGACGTCAGCTTAAAGATTGTCAAGACTCTAGGATCGGTTAGATCGTATAGGGTGTGTGTAGTGTTCCATTGCTTTTATTACACCTACTCGCCGTAAGAGGGTAGAAATATTGTTTTGACTATCACTTGCTGAACATTTAAGGTATCCTGAAGAGGATAACAACCTCGACAAAATCTTCCTCTCACAAGCCGGACTGGAGATGCGAACTCTCGACTAAACAGAAGGCCATTGTCCGACGCTTTTACAATTTGCGCCCTTTATCTATTAAATCAAGCATATTTGTATAAATGCAATTTACAGAATATCAAACAGCTTCAAATTTAAAATGTATATTTTTAAAGGTTTAAAGGTTTAAAGGGATTAAAGGTCTGGTTTACTTCAAAGAATATATATTTAAAACAACCCTACATGCTTCGGCAGTACGCCTTCGTCAAGGGAATACAAAATACAAATGACAGAACATAAATGTTATGTTCATCATTTATGTTCTGTCATTTGTATTTTGTATTCCCTTGACGAAGGCGTACTGCCGAAGCATGTAGGGTTGTTTTAAATATATATACTTTGAAGTAAACCAGACCTTTAATCGCCGACTTATTAAGTTTACCTTATATATATATATATATATATATATATATATATATATAAGTGTTTATATAATTTCTTAGCCGTTTATTAAATATAACAATTGATAAATTATTGGAGTTTTTCGGCTTTTATATGAAATATTTACAAATATCAAATTAGAATGTATGTAATTGCAGAGTAAGTGGGGATGTAAACATTGCTGTCTACAAATTACAAAGCAAATTATACGAAATTTTTAATTGAAAAATATTGTCTATGTTGGGACTCGAACCCAAGTCTACAGTTTGCTGGACTGTCGCTTTTACCACTTAGCCACAATAGACCTAGGTTCAAGCTATTTAGAAATGCATTATAAACTATCAGTGTTAATGAATCAGATGTCAGTTATTGAATGTAGATGTCAAATTGAAAGCAGAAGTCAGTTTTGAAAGCTGATGTCAGTTTTGATAGCAGATGTCAGTTAGTGAAAGCAAATGTCAGTTATTGAAAGCAGATGTCTGTTTTGAAAGCAGGTGTCAGTTATGAAAGCAAACGTCAGATTAGAAAGCAGATGCCTATTTTGAAAGTAGATGTCAGTATTTTGAGAGAAGATGTCAGATTTCAATGTTTGAAAATGCTAGTTATTACTCCATAGCTACTTTGATATTTGTAAATATTTCATACAAAAGCCGAAAAACTACAATAATTGATCAATTTTTATATATATAGATAATTATTCCTTGACCTTTGTATTTTTGTTTGTTGATTTATATATTCGGGGTTTTAAGGTCTGTTATATTTTAATATGTATATATTTAAAACAATATCCATAATAATATCTCATGACTTACCAATCTCTTTATAATTGACGTCAAACTCTTGTTAGGTCATGAATTATTATTATTTGAATTGAATGTATTTATGAATTTGTATCTCTCACCATAACTACATCACTGATATAACTTCGACATTAATATACTGTTAATTATAATTCTTTGATAAAGGTAATACTTACAACACAATGTAACAAATTGTTTTAAATATATACGTTTTAAAATAAAGCAGATCTTAACTCGCCGAATATCTAAATCAACTATATACAGCGTCCGCCATATTGTTCCCAACATATGGGAAAAACTTTTATTATAGAGTTTCTAATAATCGTTTTTGACCAGTTGTTTGTGCATATTTGAAAATATAAAATGTGGTACATAAAAAGTTTTTAACTTATACAGTGTCCGCAAAAACCTAATCGATATGGGAAACTTTTTGATTAATTGATTTATTGATAAATTGTTTTTGACATTAGCGTCTGCTTCACCTCCAACCACCAAAAAGCAAAAAGTTATTTTCATGCCACTCTTATTCTACCATTAAAATGACGTTTGAAAATTTTCAATGTGATAAGTAAGGCTAATTTATCAAAATAAAAGAAACTATAGGAAATACTAAAAATAATTTAGTATACTTTGGTGTTTCATTGACCTATCTACTAAGCAGGAAGAAATAATCTTTAAAAACTATTTATAAGCTGAATAAATAATAAATTGAAATAAAAAATTGAAAGTCTTCCTTCGTTTTCTATGCACATAATAGTTCTGTTGTACAATTCATTTGACACATTTCGTAGGTATACAGGTGGAATCTGAACAACACAGTTTCTAACGGTCTGTCTCATCTAGGTGGTCAATATTTCTAAATGGACGATATTTGTATACTTGATTTCTTAAATATCCCCAAAGAAAAAAATCACAAGGTATCAGATCCGGGGATCGTGGTGGCCACGGATTTTTAGAAAAGCGACCTATCCATTTTGCCGGAAAAAAACTCATTTAGGTAATTTCTAACTTCGATGGTACTGTGAGCTGGACAACTATCTTGTTAGAAATGCATTTTTATTCTCAATTACAGGGGTCAATTTTCAATTTCGTTGAAAAATTGATTTTGTAAAAATTCCAAATATCTTCCTGAATTTAAATTATTTCTAAGAAAGTATAGTCCAAATATTATTAATAAAATATTATTAAAGATTCCACACCACACATTCGTTTTAAAACGGTATTGATTACGTGGTTCTATTTGAAAATGTGGATTTTCATCGGCCCACCAACGACAATTCTGCGAGGGTAGAACTCCATTGGAAGAAAAAGTGGACTCGTCACCAAACAACACATATTTCTCAAATGATCGTTGTTCTTCTAATTTTTTTGGAAAAAAAACAAATTCTAGACGCTGGTCGTAGTCCCGTTCTTGTAAAGTGTGACTAAATTTTGGTTTGTAGTGTTTGAACTTGTTCATCTTTAAAATTCTTCTTACGGAAGTGCCACTATTTAGCTAAATTTGTGATACAGAAGTTTTAGGATTCTGTATAACTGTTTGCAAAATGTGGAGTTGGTGTTCTTCGTCAGTGATCCAGTTAACATGTGGATGTTTAAATTTATTTGCAATAGTTCTCGTACTTCTAAATTTGGAATAAATTCTTCCAACTGTTGTAGGAGTTATTTTTACCAGGACATCGGTGGTTAATTAAAGCTGTCTCTTTAAACGTTTTATAATTACCGCCTACAATTAAAACAATTTCAATTTTCTTACTTTCGCTTATTTTACGTTCCATTGTGAAAATAATAATGACACTGAATGCAACTGAATTAATATTTAAACTGTCAAACATAAAACAGCTGTTTGACTAACAAAACAATATCCATGGCTCCTTACGAATTTGTGTAAAATATAACGCTGATATTATTATAAATTTCTGGTGCGTTTAACGGAAAAATACACATTTTTGTTGCATTTATTCATATTAATTGTTAAATTACATTTATTCAGCGTAAATTATAAATCAAGCTGAAACTTAAAATGAGGTTTTTCACGATAAAAGGGCTTTGCACCAAAAATGTGAAATAACGTGACAAAATTACTCTTGAAATAAAAAGTTTCTTTTGTAATATTAGATTGTATTAGTTTAGTTCATTTTTTAAGAAATATATAAACAAACTAACTATGCTTAGATTCTAAATAATTAAAATTCAAAATTACACGTGCAAATTGTTATAGAAAGTTGAAATTGGAAAAATAACAATTCTTTGGACACCTTTTAAAAAAACTGATCTGGTTTCATCATTGGCATCGCATTTACTGAATATCTAACTAATGTTACTCAAATTTCATGAAAAATACTTTTCATTTTAAAATTTAATTTTTTTTTATTTTTTGAAGTTTCGATAAATACAGTTTTCTCTAAAACCAGAAATCGTTTTACTTAAAAGTGTATATATTTAAAACAATCTTACATGTTTCGGCATATGATGACTTTTTCAAAGAATTTAAATCTTGCCTTACATCTTGACCATAACATACAAAGGTCACGAAATAATTAATTTTCAATCTTGGAAATTCGGCTGTATTAACTATTTTCAATTAGATGTTATTTCGCGAAGTAATGTGAAAAGTAAATATTGCTATCTACAATTACAACGCTAATTTTTCGATATTTTTATTTAAAAATTTCGTCCTAAGGCGGGACTGGAACCTACGACCTCTAGTTCTCTAGACTAACGCTCTATCCTCTGCGCTACATAGAACCTGGATTCGAGTTATTAGAAATGCCTTAAGTTACTTGTTAAGGAGCACATAATCATATGGATGAAATATTTATCAAAATTCCACCGGCGGCAGAATATGATTATGTGCTCCTTAATAAGTAACTTAAGGCATTTCTAATAACTCGAATCCAGGTCCTATGTAGCGCAGAGGGTAGAGCGTTAGTCTAGAGAACTAAAGGTCGTGGGTTCGAGTCCCACCTTAGATTTTTTTAAATAAAAATTTCGTAAAATTAGCGTTGTAATTGTAGATAGCAATATTAACATTTCACATTACTTCGCGAAATAAAATATAATTTAAAATAGTTAATACAGCCGAATTTCCAAGATTTCAAATTATATATATTAATTGTGCGGTTAAGAAATAGATTATTATATATATATATTATATATATATATATATATATGTATATATATATATATATATATATATATATATATATATATATATGGAAAAAATATATGTAATAATATATATAAATGTTTATAAATAACATGTACAAATAAAAGCTTTTGTAAAAACACATAAAAGGATGTGGCTTTGTTTAGTTCTGTATTATATTTTCAATTTTGACCTTCATTCTAGATATGATTAAATGTCAGGCAAACATATAAATTATTCAACACAAATAATTTGGACGAGTGTAGAATGTTTCTTGAATGTCTATATGTAGGACAATGTGAGGTAATAGTCTGAATAGACGAATAACAAATATGTTTTTTTACTATATACTCACACTATTTCTAATGGATTAATTATAAATTGTTAGTTCATCATAAATGCAGATATCGAATACATCCATTCGTTTTAGTATATTAATAATAATAACGGTAAGAATAATAATTTTTATTTGTGCTAATACACTGAGTATACACATGCGTTAAAAGTAGAAAAATTAACTTTACTTCAATACTGCTAGATCACGAAAATAATTTTTAATATATTCCTGCTGTGAATAAATATCCACCGAAATTAAAGAATTTTTCATAATATTTTTCAATGCTAGAATAGGCAGACATTTTATACTACTAGGCAATATTATTGAATATATCTCTAGTCACATTTAATCTAAGAAAGCCTAACATTATTATTTTTGCATTTTGTAAAATAATGATGTCAATTTTTGTTAAAACTATAATTATTAATATTTAATTATATTAATATATAATTTCCCCTTTAATATGCCGACACTGCGCCAAAAATTATCGCAACATTTACTTATTTTAGTTCTATTTGCAATTGCTTCATAAGATTTGGTCAAAAAATGCATAAATAAAATATTACACACATTTAAACTTAAAAAACTGTCATCATTGATTACCATGACTACATTATTCTTTTTCTTTCAATACCTAAATGAAAATTCTGACAGATTGTGTCATTCAGTTAAATTTTGGGAAGTTTTACGAAAATGACACACTTGTAATTGGAGCAGTGAAGAAGCGGCTGAAGTAGTCGCTTTAATCAAATTAAGGTGTTAGAAATGTTGCCAGAACTCTAAATGTCCATCCTTCATCCATCAGTACGTGTATTCAAAGGTTTAATGAAACGCATAGTTATAAAAGGAGACCTGGACAAGACAGAAAATGTCCATCCTTCATCCATCAGTACGTGTATTCAAAGGTTTAATGAAACGCATAGTTATAAAAGGAGACCTGGACAAGACAGAAGGCTGTTAACAAATATCGTGGAAAATTGTTTTTTGAGATTGTGTACCCTGCGACAGCGGTCTGTTATTGCATGGAAACTCCAGATTGCGTTAGCCAACGTACATAACCGACACATTTACGTTCAGGCTATTAGGAAAAAGTTGAAAGAATATCAATTGACATCACAAGTGCCAGCCAAAGGTCTTCTCCTTACCAGGAACCACCGTATAGCACGTTAAGAATCTGCCGAACAACATATCCATTGGGGACTTTATGAATGAAGAAAAGTCCTTTTTACACATGAACCTAAATTTTGTATATTTTCATCTGACAATCGTGTTAAGGTTTACACGAGGAGAACGTTATGCTCAGTGTAACATTCAATCAAGAGTAAATTTTGGAGGTGGTTCAGTTATGGTATGGGGAGGCATAAACTTAGACGCATGTCCAGATTTACATGTCATTGTTAGATAAGCGGTATATGCGGATAGGTATATAAGAAATATTTTGGAACCTCAAGTTCCTTTTGCCCCATTTATAGGAGAAGATTTTTTATTAATGCATAATAACGCAAAACCACACATAGCTAATGTGGTTAGGAATTACCTTAATGAAGTGAACATTGTTAATTTGAACTGGCTTGCAAGAAGCTCCAACCTCAACCCCATTGAACGTGTATGGGACAGGTTCGAACAGCGTATTCGTTCACTTTTACGGCGTCCTCATACTAGAAAAATTATCAGAAGCTTTGGTACAAGATTGGGAATAGTTGGATGATCGTTTATTAAGAAATTTAATTTCATGCATGCTAAGGCGTTGTCAAGCTATTACTGTAGCCAGAGGAAGCATTTTTATTTTTAATTTCTTTTTTGTTTTTTGTCATTGGTTATTTAAAAACTAACTAAAGTTTTCAAATGGGATTTGAATTTAAGTAATTTTTGAGGCGGATGTAGCTTTTGCCGAGTAAAGATTTTTTTCCGCGTTAAATGTGAGATATTTCCTAAATTTCAAGTGTTGCGATTAGTTTTTGGCGCTGTGTATATGCTCATAAAATATACGCCCTCCTACATCCAATTCCCTCAAGTAATCTCCTACTATTTACTTCAAACATTTTGTAAATGAATGGAGTGTTCCCATACTAATAGCACATAATTCACAATGGAGCGAGAAACCGTACAATAAACAGTTCTTAAATAATTTAAAGATAATTTATAGCTAAGAGATTTAATTTTATACAAAATATTTATATCTATAATTATTTAATTTTATACAAAATATTTATATCTATAATTATTTAATTTCTTGCACAGCTCATTGACATTCAAAGTAAGGATTTATTTCATGTAATTTCGAGCGATTTACGTGCAAGAAGCAAACTTTTTACACATAATGTAAGTGTTGGTATTTAAGTTTTCTATGGAGGTATTAAACTGCCGTAATATTAACGGAACGGAACCTTGCAGTACATCGTGCACTATATGCTGAATCTCAGAAGAGAAATTATTATATAAATTGTCTTCTATCAGATAAAAATGGGCTTATGAATTTCAAATATAAATTAGAAATTTGTTAATTAATAACTATTTGATTATTGACACAATCAAGTGCTTTTGACAGATCTTAAAGTGTAATCTGTGGTATGTATTTGTTTATTTTCAAACTTTTCAAATTTTAAATTGCCTGAGTTGTTGGTAATTTGTTGAGAGGACCAAACTAACATGAGCTATACAAGGAATTTATATTCAAATATTTAGGTAATTGATATTTAAGTACTTTTTCAAATAAAACATACTTTAAGTCCTCAATACAACCTCGATCATTCGAGTTATTACAGATAACTTAAAAGATTTAGGATAAGTTTTTTTGGGATTTTTAAGAGGACAAATAATAATATTTTTGATTGAATTAAAATTAAACCATAAGCATTTTTAGGTGACCGCTTCCGATTTCCAATTATTGATCTCACTAGTTATTAACTAAATGTTTTCTTACCACTTTATTTCCAAGCATATGAGTATGAAATACCAAACCATACGACCATATTTAAAAACTCAAAAAATTATGAAAATTAGTTTTTCTTTTGCCGTAAGTTTTTATTGATGAGGTTAATCTTGTATTGGGCCGCAGTTTGTTTTCATTTGTGACTGTCGTCTTTTATGTTACACTTTAGCAACGACTGTAAATACAAAATATATTAATAGCTACATAATAATCATTATTATTATTTTGGAAAAACAAAGAAGAAAATGTTTGAAAACTAAGGAATTGATGCAAGAGACTCGTTTTTAAGATATTTTAGTTTGTTAATAAATAATAAGTCAGTCCTGCCATCAAAATTGGATCTTTTTGAATTAAATTAATAGTAATTTAATTTTTTTTATGGAATTAGTTAATAACGGGCATATAAGATATTTAATGTCTGCTGTTGAAAATTGAAAGATTCTCGCATGTACTTTTTTATATATTTTTAATGTTGATGTGTTTGAAATACCAAGGTATTGCCTAAATATTTGTCGTAAATATTTATTCATTGCTGATCTGCAGTAAAATTGCGATTATTTTGCAGTTCTGGCAGGTGAGTAGCAAATATGTACATTTCAATGTTGAATCATATAGATTAGTTGCAATAACAACTAAAGTAGTAATAATGCATAATGATACTTTAACTATTTCAAATATAATAGTTTACTGTATGACCATTTAATGAATTTTAATAAAACCTTATAATTTAGAAATAAATAGATAACATTCGCCAATATCTAATAATATAAGCTGCGCTGCATCGAAAAAGTGCTTGCACTGTTAAAAGAAAATCCCGTGCATTATACGGGGAATCTCTAGCGTCATGTCATCACTATAAAGAGAATAATTAATATTTAAATTTGTCAACATAGAGAAACGGGTAAAAGTTGAAGTGCAACAAATAGTGATAAAAAAAAGCGAATCTGTTCGAGATATGAGTCGTTGGTTGCAGAAATCGTTAATATATTATTAACAAATATTAGAATACAAATCAAGGTATCACGCTCCGGCTACCCCGAAAGTTTAATTTAAGAAATGAATGTTTTATAGTGATATTAAATAAAAAAATGTACTACGAAGACCTGGGCACTGGTCAATAATTGCTCGTAAAGGGCCCTATACTAGTGCCGCTAATAGATGGAAAAAAATAGAGTTTGTTAAAGCCTACGTAAACCACTTCATAAAATTTTGGCAAAACGCTAATGAAAGTAAATTTATGATCAGTGGCTTGATGGGCGTAAACTGGTGGCAGTCGGCTGAGAAATTAGAATTAAAAAATCTACGGTAAAAGGCGGTTGTGGAAACGTGATGATGTGGGGGTATTTTTCAGAAAATATGTGTAATATATCGATTATAGATTGATTAATATAATAACATTTTAAAATAAAATTCGAAAGCAAGTGCGAAGTTACATTTAGAAAATCGATAAGATAACGATCGTAAGCATAAGCACTAATGACTAAAGAATAATTGCTATGTAATTTATCACATTTATCAAAAACACCTCGACACTCGCCCGATTGAGAATCTGGGAAATTTTAGATTGGCAAATTCGTATTCAGGACATCACAATAAAAAATTTATTAGTAGTAGTACTTCTTGACGAATGGAGTAAAATAGATTCGAATACGACTGCAAATTTAGTTAATTCAATATCATTCCGATTGCAGGTCGTTATAGAACCATGTAGGGGGCATCCCACAAAATAGTAATTTATTTATTTATTTTTTATTTTGGACTTCTTTAGAGGCCTGAGCGAATACTTTTTCTTGATATAGTTTTCAAATACTTATACATATTGATGTAAAATTCCACATTGATATAAGTTAAATTAATTGAATGAATTATAAATAACCATTAAACATCTCCAAAACGGGTTTCGTTTTGAATGCACCTGCTATATTACGTGATATAATTATGTAATAATAATGTAATTCAACAATATTTATAATCTAATTATATAATATATATAATATAAAATACATGCTACATACCAAAATTTTATAAAAATGATTCTCAATAAGTCATTCTTTGCATATTACTTCTGATATGTATCGTAGACTTCCTGGTATTTTATATAAAAAGAACATTGTTTATAATATAATTTTAGTAATTCCTAATTCATTTGGAAATAAGTCGTCCGTAATAAAAGATCTGATACTAACAGCAGTCACAGTGTAACCTGAAAAACAATAAACGTGTACAGCAAATGCGAAATTTATTTAAGAATATATCAAATAGCAATAGTAATTACTTACAGTCATAAATAAGAAAATATATAAATATAAACAAAGCGAATGTAAAATCCGCATAACTAACTAAGGTTAAATACATCAAAATGAGAATGCTTACGCATGTCGAAATTAGAAATTGGCCTCATTAATTAATTTATAAAATCATTAATTACAATAAAAGTGAAAAATATAACCCTGAGATACGTAATCATTATTAAGAGTTTAAAGAGAAATCACAGCAATATGTACTTGCTTTTTATTTTCTTCATCTTTAATTGTACAATGTATAGGTATATTGATTTATACTGGTGTAAGCCCGAAAACTTTCTTCACATCGTATATTAACGATCAATTTAAATTAATAAATTTATTGTCTATTTCGAAATACGTATGTACTTATGAATAGTGATGTGTTTAAAATATAACACGTTTTGTACACCGAATTATGCAATCAATGTTGAATTTGCTCAATAGGTTAATGAATATTTTAAATTTAATGTCAACATTATCTTATTAGACATTTCAAACACAAGATTAGCTTAGGCTATCTAGTATTTTGCTTTAAATTTTTGTAGAATCCATATATAATTTGATCTACATTTCGTTGTTTAGAAACGAGAGCTTCCGTGCAGATCACGAGCTTCTATGTTATTGTATACTATCATTTGAATAAATATTATTTGAATGAAAAATATTTTTTAGAAAACAAAAAAAAAGCATATATATGTGTGTATATATCAGAACATTTGAAAATTGATATTCCCACATTTCATTGCTGCTGAGTGAATGTTCAGACATATTTAATTAATTTCCATATATTTTCATCATGCAATTACAAAGGCTAATAACGTTTGTCACTCTGTAGAAACGACATATCCTATTTCACAATAAGAGAAATATATAATTTATAGAGAAGTTACGTCAAATACGAACAGACATATTGCTAGATATTTTTTTATTACAATTCTATTTGGAATAGCTATGATTGGGTATATATATATATATATATATATATATATATATATATATATATATGTATATATATGTATATATATATATATATAGAAAGTTGAATCTCGTGTCGAATACCGTATATTGCCTTTATGAAAGTTTTTAAGACTATTTTATTTCATCGTTATATAATTATTTTCGTTTAATGATAAATATATTTCTGCTCTTTGTCCGGAGTAAAGTAGACAGGGCGGGACGTATTTTAAATGTATTAACATAATTAATCGAACATTTATATATAATTTACTGTATGAATCTATTTTACCAGTTAGTCAAAAGAATTTTCGTGCAGAATACTTTTAATACAAACTCAATTTAACATGATACAAATAGTTTTATACTCGGGCTCGCTAGTTATTGTTTTTTCCTTATTTGTATTAATAATTTAAATACGTATATCTAGGACTCATTTAAAAATATGGTCTTGGAAAATAAACGCATCTCCAGCAATATTAGTCAATTAAATTTAAAAAAAAAATGGTGTTCTCTTATACAGTTGGTTAGTTATAATCTGTGGACTGACTTTATATTTTGTCTGTATAGTAATAAAAAGCGAAACATCAATTTAGATATTAGTGTATGAATCACTAAAAAAGGCTCATAGTACTAATTTATACACTAATATCCAAATTCTTCAATCAGTCCAGAGCTACAGAATTTGCCTTGCTAAGCTCGTGGATGCCACCAGGGAAACTTCTTCTGTGGTATCCATTTACTAAGTGGGTCATAGTTTCCGCAATCTCAAACGCTAGTATCTGCTAGTTTCCGCTTATTCAGCATGGAGACGCACCTTCCGTGGCCTGTGCGGAACCTATTTAATTGAGACCAATGCCTACGTGGGATGGTTAGGCCTGGCAGAGTTTCTAAAAGATTATAGATTAAATCTCTATTTCTCCAGCTCAGGGTACTGTTCGAAGAGGGCTATCCAGCAGTCACTCATATTGATGGAATGATGAACTACCGTACGCAGTCAAATCGGTGTCCTAGATTTCAGTTGGGTCCTCAAATCATCACAGTTATGATAAAGTAACTAAGATAGGACTAGTGCTAACAAAGAATCGGAGAAACCCAAAACTACGAGTTACTTTTCTAAGCACAAAGTGATCAATATAAAATTGAAAAATAGATAGAATAAATATTGGTGTGCAAGTTCGCAAGAGCACAGGATTGCCGCAACAAGATAAATGTATGCAATTTTCAAGAGTTCAGAAAATTTCGAAGAAGTGAGAATGCGAGATAAAATAATCTGTAAATGTACTCCAAAGACGCAGACTCAATCAAGTAGGAGAAAACTGGGAATGTTATTAGGTTTGGAGGTTAAAGAATTCTTGGAAAA
Source organism: Melolontha melolontha (assembly GCA_935421215.2). Taxonomy (NCBI): domain Eukaryota; kingdom Metazoa; phylum Arthropoda; class Insecta; order Coleoptera; family Scarabaeidae; genus Melolontha; species Melolontha melolontha. The sequence goes on from OW285235.1 coordinate 141,494,809, forward strand.
TTTCAAATTTTTTTGAATTTGTTCTACGGAAAAAATGGGCACGGAAGTATAAGCTCTAAATATATTTTTGATATTAGGCAGATTAGAACTACTAGAGGAAACGTAAACAATATTAATGTGCTGAGCAAAAACATTTACGATAAAGCCGTAACGATGGAAATGTACTTTGCACTGTCAGAGATGAAGTTACTGTACGCTATACGAATTAGATTTTTTGCTTTAGCACGGTAGTACTAAAACTCTTTGCAGTAAGCGCAAGTTTCGAACATTTTATAGAGATTACGCAGATGAGATTTAGTCTTTAAGCACTTGATAATTCCATTATCAAATCATGGTGCACAGGAACTGCGTTTATTTTAAAAATTTGGAAAGAGTTCTATTCAAAACCATTTACAGGATGTCATAAAATATGTATAATATTACAAACTTTTTACACATCTTTCCAGAATTGAGCAATCAACAGCAACTAACTTAGCATATGAAACTTGCTCTTCTTGAACGTTCATAAGTAAATATAGCGCTTGAGATTAAAGAAATTTTATATAATTGCTTAGTCCTGAATGGTGCTCATCCTCGTGGATCAGAGGGGTAACATTTTATCTACCTCAAGTGCACGTGTACAAAAAACTTATTTCAAATAAATTAAAAGCCGTTATTATCGTCTCAAGTAACATCAGAAATATTAAAATTTAAAAAAATTGATATTCTAAACTGCCGCGTTTATGAAACAAAAATTGTTTAAATTTGCTAATATGTAAATTAGGTGTTAATACAAATATTGGAACAGCGATCGTAATCGATGTCAAATCTTGTTGTTGGCCAAGTGACCAGTTTTGAGAGCTGAAGGAACAACGCCATGTTTAGTTAACCCAGCAACTGTGAAGTTACGATCATTGCAAAAGATTGTGTAGTTTTTCAGTGCTACAAACATCTTCACCCAGACACGATTCCGTGAAGTCTATTATATTATACTAACAAGCGCTCACAGAAGTATAAATATCATCGACTTTACATCGATCTTGCATCAAAAGGTAGAATGACATAGGAATAGAAATAGGACTTTACATCGAAAATCGCGCACATTTTGATAGATACAGAACAAAGTATGGTAAATGAGTGAAGAAAACAGTTTAAACGCACAATTTTGGGTACTCTATTTAAATATTTAAAGATGGAATTACTTTCATTATTGGCTATTGTATCATTCAACTGACGTTTCAAAACGTTTAAAGTCTTCAAGCTGCTTAGATGTGCGGTCGTAACGCAAAGAAATATTTTTGGAATCTGCGTAACTCTTTAATTTTGTAGTGTCACAGACTCATTATGAAAAATTAACTTCGAATGTTAAAGTTAAAATATATTTCGATAAAGTTAAATCAAAATTAGAAATATAAATATTTATATTTTAGATAGTAAACTCTAACTTTAGAATTCAATATTTTTATGTAACACTTTTACTTAATTATTACGCCTATAAAATTTGAGCTTTAACAATTTCTTAAATTTATTTTGCTAAACTATTTCAAAGAGTGTCTGTATCGCATTTCAGTTTAATGACATTGGAAATGTTTCTATTTCTTTTATAGTCAAAATTGTCAGAGAAATTATATTTTTTATAACATAATGCCATGCAATTTACTTTGGATGAAAATTAAAAATATAATTAATAACGTATAAATTAATTAAACCTAACTGGATAAGCAAAAACAAATTCGTATATCGTATCTAAATATAGTGTTAAAATATTAGATGTATAATACCTAGAATTAATGTGTAAATAAGAGACGTCATGTCAATAAGTTTTAGGTTAGTTTGATTAATAAACGCTTAATGTCTAGGTAAAGTAATAAAACATGCATTACCTGACAGCAATATTAAAAAGGATACGAAATAAATTTCTTCTTCGTACATTAACAACGTTAGTAGCAACATGTAATTTCAATTCATTATTGTTATAAATATAACCTTGCCAAAACAGATGCGTAAACATGACACGTCCATGTCATTTTTAAGCAAATAAATTAATCATATAAGCCATGCAAAAGGGAAACCAGGACCAGAAAAAACTAAAAGAAACACAAGAATCGGTAACAAGAAGTCAACAAACATTGAAAAACACAAATAAAGATTAATATGATGATATAATGTAAACAAACAATACGTCAAAGTAAGAATACTCAGCGGAGACGCATGCTCAGTGATGACGACGTAGACGTTCAAAGAGCCTGCGAGCGGAAGAAAAGGAGAGGACGGCATCACAAAATCAAGCCAGCAAAAAATCAAGCAAGAAGAGGAAGGAGACATTGTTTCCTGGTAAAAAGTGCGCGTTAAAACTGGCAAATCAAACACGATTCGTAGAAAAAGAGACTAAAAATTCAATATCCAATAATAAAACTTTCAAATATGGAAATTACAGGCAAAATACATAAAACAACACATAAAAATAAACATGAAAATTAGTTAAAACAAATTAAATGGTTTGGAGTAGGGAAGAAATTCGTAGAAAGAAAGAATGCGTACTAAATAAGGAAAAATCACCGAAGAAGAAGAAATTCACGAAGATTTTCTCAACATTGACAAACATATTTTTAACGGTCACACAATTGATAAATTTTGAAGTTAAAGTCTGTGGGCAATTTGTTTAAATAATTAAAGAAATAAAGTCATTTAATTTTCGCACTGGTTTAAAATAAACAATGTATAAACAGGAGTTTGAAAGTTTAGATGCGGAACTCGAATCCTAGTAAGTAAAATTTTATACAAGATAAATTTTGGAGAATCTAGAGTTAACGAAATTTGATAAAAGTATATGTAGATTGTTATTTTAAACTATTAAATAATTATAAATACAAGATTAAAGTGCATGTCAGGCTAGATACTTGAGTCTGATAAAGAGGAAGTAGGATCCCATGAATATTCTCAAAATATCTTTGCCATTGAGATTTTTAAAGTTTCAAAAGATTCAGAGATAGGCGTGGAAACTAAGAACTGCTTATACAGTGCTATACAGCTATACAGTGTGAAGACAAGGGTCCTGTTCTGTAGGGATACATCTCCCACTTAAATAAGCCCTGAATGACACACTCGATTTGTCCGAATTTATCAGTAGAGACTAGAGATCCACATTTCCCGAGTAATACAGACTGTGAGTACTAATCTCAACATTAGGAGGGCAAATAACCCTTTTGTGAGAGAAATCCTCAAAAGTCTTTGCTTATGAGATTCATTTGAATCTGAATCAAATCGCCAAAATTATCTGTGTAGAGTTCATAAGAGAATATTTGTATATAAATGTTTCGTTGCTAGATTAAGAATAGGTTAAGAATGACATATTTTAAGACAATAAAAATGAAATGTAAAAATACTAATAGGCAATAAAATATTTTTAACTGCTTCTGCAATAATAAAGAGCGATTGTTAAAAAAAGGATGTAATCTTTTTTTACCAGTTCTTAATTTATGCCCTATGTATGTATTGTCAATGTGCTATTATGGGAAGGTTTGTAGTCAGGAAGCTATGTATTTACGTTGTTGGAGCTTCATTGGGAATTTTATATAAATGCTTAGTCCTGAATGATGCCCATCCTCGTGGATGAGAGGATTAACATTTTATCTACTTCAAGTGCACGTGTACAAAAAAACAAATATATTGTGACAAATTGTAAAATTATTTAAAGTAAATTAAAAGTCGTTATTATTGTCTCAAGTAACAGCAGGAACATTAAAATAAAAAAAAATATTTGATATTCTAAAGTGCTGCATTTATTAAAAAAAAAATTGTTTAAATTTGCTAATATGTAAATTATGTAAATAATGCAACTTCGTCAAATCCAGAAAGCCTGGCACTAACCACATCAATACAACAATCGTAACCGATGTCAAAGTAAACCAGTTTTGAGAGCTGAAGGAGTTTCGCCACGCTTAGTTACACAGCAACTGTGAAGTTATGATCATTTCAAAAGATAGTGTATTTTTTTCAGTGTTACAAATATCTTCACCCAGCCACGATTCCGTGAAGTATATTATATTATACTAACAAGCGCCCACAGAATTATAAATATCATTGACTTTACATCGATCTTGCACCAATAGGTAGAATAACATAGGAATAGAAATAGGACTTTACAGCGCAAACCGTGCACATTTTCATAGGTACAGAACAAAGTATCGTAAATGGGTGACGAAAACAGCTTAAACGCACAATTTCGGCACTCTATTTAGGTATTTAAAGAGAAATATTTTCATTACTGGCTATGGTATCATTCAACTGAAGTTTCGAAACATTTAAAGTATTTAAACTGCTTCGATGTGCAGTCGCAACGCAAAGAAATATTTTTTGAATCTGTATAACCCTTCAATTTCGTAGTACCATGGAATAGATATTCATTATGAAAAATTAACTTCGAAGCTTCGAGGCTAACTTCAAAGGCAGGCAATGCAGCTGTTATATCGACCTATACGATGAAGTTTGAGATCGGCAACCTGTTTCTGCCATTCCGAAAACTATAAACTCTTTCTTCCTAACAACCTCCTAAATAGCATCTTCAAAATCAGATGTTGCTTGCGGATACAAAGAATTAAATTTATTTCTTATTGCCGCCAACCCTGTCCAAATATCGCCGCGCAGGCTGCTAAATGCCAGATATGTATCTATTGCGGAAGAAATAAGAAAATAAATAAGAACTTTAGGGTCTTTGAATTGAGCGATATTAGAATAACATTTATTGCATACTATTTTTAAGGCTCTGCATTTAGCACTTTAGTTACTTTAACTGCGGCCTAAGATAATCCAATATATGAAAGGTGCAATGTCCTCTGACAACCGTTATACTGTACACAAATTTAGCTTTCCAGCAGAGGAACAACGATGAATACAATACATTTACGGTAAAGAATAAATAATATTAAGAATACTAGCTAAACAAAATTATATAACAGTTTAGTAGTATGAAGTAAAAATAAGTGCACTCAAGTATGTTTCAAATTGTTTAAATTGTTTTCGTTATGTACGCTAGCGAAGCAGTTAGGCAGATAGTGGAGGCACGGAGGGTACAGTTTCCCCGTTCGTTACAACTGTGACTATCCGACGGAAACCACTTGTATGCCAAGACGATCAACGGTTGTCTTTGCGTTCGTGATGTTGACAGTAGTCAATCAGCGGCCCTGAGTGTTCCTCTATGCTGTGTTTAGTGACTAGATAGTATGTAGCGAGGCAGTTTTTGTAGTATGTAGTAATCATGTCTAAAAGAAATTAGACTTGATCTCACTAACGAAGCTGTACAACCAATTGCGATGCAGTGGCTGAAGGAATCTGATGAAGAATTTATAAATAACGGGGTTCTGTCTGATACTTCAGAAGTAGAAGATTTCCTAGAAGTACAATGCAACATACAGAATGTGGAAGAGGTCAATCGTTATTTATTTACTTATTTATATAAAACATTATTTAAATTATAAATATTATCCTTTTTTATCAGCAAAAATGTAAGGACGAAAGAGATAGTGAACAAAAAGACCCTTTATTTATATTCAAAGGTGGTACTAAGTGAAGCAAGAACTCACTGAAAATACATAGGCGCTTAGTTCAGAACATAGTAACTATCAAAAGCCGGCCTCAATACCAAATTTCAGAATTATACAAATACTGTTGATTGCTTCAAGCTGTTTGTCGGTGATGAAATTGTAGATATTGTAGTTAAGTATATTAACCAAAAAAAACGAGTTGTTTTACAAAGAATATTACAGAAAGCATCCCGAAAAGCAAAAGACCTGGCTTGCAACAAATCCTGTTGAAATGTATACTGCATTCTGATTACAACGGGAGCCCTGAAAGCAGAAAGAGAACCGTTATATTTTTTTGGAGTAAAGATGCTGTGTCAGCTGTATATATTGGCCCAGCCAATATTTACTGATGCCATGGCATAAGATAGGATCAAATATCTGATCTCTTTTATATAATTTGACGGTACAACAACAAGAACAGACCGTCGAGGCACATACAAATTTGCAGTAATGCGCCAAGTTTTCGACAAATTTGTAGCTAATTGAAATAATAACTATAATCCAGGCTTGAACCTTACTATAGGTGAGCAACTTGTTGCATTTACAGGAAAATGCTCGCTTAGAATTTATGTGAAATAAAAACCAGAAAAATATGGTTGACAAATATGGGCTCTTGTTGATGTAGCAACCACGTATGCAATGAATGTTCAGACCTATCTATAAAAGAAATCTACCAAACCGGAGAAAGGCCAGGGGAAACGTGTCGTACTTGATTTAGTGTCTAGTTTTAGTCGAGGTTACGGGATCACAACAGATAATTTTTTAGTAGCATTTCATTGGCCAATGAATTTTTTAATCGCGGTCTTGCATTATGTGGCACCCTCAGACACAATAAAAAAGAAATTCCACAAATGCCAAATAGAGACAGGGCTGGAAAGTCTTCGATGTTTGCTTTCAATGAAGACATAACATTAACTTCCTATGTACCAAAAAAAGGTAAATCAGTAATTGTATTGAGTTACGAACATCGCGATGCCAAAGTTGAAAGTGAAGAGAATAATTTAAAACCCGAGATAGTACAATATTTCAATGCTAGTAAAGGTTCCGTAGACACTAATGGACGAAATGGTATATTCAGTCCAAAGAGCCACTAAAAGGTGGCCGTTTGTATTGTTTCAAAATGTTTTGAACATTGCTTGTCTAAATTCTTTTTACAGTTTGGACAATCAAACATGCAGAATTAGGAAAAGACCGTAATTATAGAAAAAAAGTTTGTATTAGAACTTGAACGTGAAAGCCTAACGCGCTTGAAAGACTAAAGAACAAACACTTGCACGTACGAATAATAGAAGCAATTAGAATGTTAGTTCCAATACGAACTGAAGCCACGAAATTTGCTGGTCGATCTTTATCTTCAAGGCGATGTACAATATGCCCGACAAGAAAGACAGGCGACCAAGGAACACTTACCACAAAAGTAGTACTCGTAAATACGTTTGCTCAGATTATAGTATTGTATTTAAAACAACTACTTATACTGTTCCTAACGATAATGAATAAATTAAAACTTTTAAATAAGTAAATAGGTAAATTTATTTCTTCTACCTAATATAATTTTTTAATGTTTTAACTTTTATAATTACGGAAGAAATATTACAGAAGTACTATGACGTTACATATATTGACAGTTTGAATAGGTACTTAAAACAAGTGGAAACGATAAAACGTCTTGGGATACATTTATGTCCCACTCCGGCCGTAACCTAACTTTTTTGAATCAGGCCGTAAAAGGCTAAAAATATTTCAAATTGTTTTTGTAATATTATTAGTACACCTATACGAAAAATAAATAAAATTTTACCAAAACTAAATTGATATACTCTATACTAAAAAAACACATACACACATTTCATATGCTATGTTTTTGTTTCCTTGGCTTGTAGGGTTATGTTTATGTTATACCTACGCACGTTGTCAAACGCCCAAATTTTTTACTTTCGCAATTTACACATTTTTGCGGTTTAGTATTTACATTCTAGCGCACTCAGTGAGGTAGCTTGCTTCTAACTACACTAGGTACACCTGAAATATAGAGGAGAGAAAACGTGAATGTGTTAAATGAAAAACACTCAATTGTTGTAGGTGGCGGAATAATAAATAGGATTGTGTTTACAAACACCTGAATGGAATAAAATTTTTCCAGGTTAACGGCGAACATCACAGTAGTAAATTTTTACGAATTACGTCCTATTAAGTCAAATAGCGCAGAATAACAATATATTGAGTAATTAATAATTTATCTTTTCTAAAACACTTCAAACTGTCTGAGGCCCATAGGGTTTTCAATGTTTCATTTACATATACAGTAGTAGAGCGAAAACATTTAGAGAATAGCACATACGTAATCACAATGCTGCGCGAACCAAAAGTGCTAGGGGCGTAGGTGATTTCGATGGCTGAAGAATTAGGGGTGATTTTTGAAAATTTTATAATTGTGAAAATTATGTTTTTTGATAAAACTTCACTGTTTATAATGAATTTAATTGATATTGGGGAAGTAAGTTATTATTTACAGAAGTATTAATGTGAATCTTTAAATCTACGTCATTATGAATATTGCTACTAGTATAATTTAAATAAAATTAACTCAATAAGTTTTTCGCTTCATAAACTTTCTTATTTTAGAGAATTATTTTGATCTCAGCGTAGCAGTTATTATTATTATTTTACATTTATCAAATCAGAATTATTATAATTTGAAATAGATATTAGCTTATTCCAAGCTACAATACATATAAATATTTCGTGTGGTCCAGAGAGTATATTGTTATAATTAATACAAGTTAACATCTGTAAGATGAAATTATTTAGAAAATTGTATTTTTGCCAAGTAATATTATAATATATACGCAATAAAATAATAACAGTGTAATAACAGTTAAATTTACTTATCTTACGAAATATTAACTAATAAATGAAATAAATTATAGACACTTGTTATGCTTCTCTCTACGCCCTTGAAGAAAGAAATTTAAGTGTAATGTTGAAGTAATTGCATCACAATTCAAAGACAAAAATCAGATGTACGGTTAACCAAATAAATAGTGCTATTCAATAACTGCGTTTTGTACTTAGCGATGTTATAGGCTATTTATATGGTTCATCGTAATTTCGGCTTGATGCGTCCGCCTTCTAGTTATCATTAAGGATGCACATTTTGGAGTAATCGCAGCGTCGCAGTGAAAGGAGCTTGGGTTGCACACATATGCATTAAATCAATTAGATGTACATATCATATATAATTCATGAACAAGCAAATAATAAAAGAAAATTCAACACAGAAATTCAATTTCTACTTCACTGTTTGCACGATAACAGATACAATATTCATGTATCAGTACAACAATAGTACATTTTGTATTTAATAGTAAAGGGAATACATTCCGGCCGACAATGTAAATTATTGGCCGGGTCGTTAATGGGGCAGAATTAAGAATACGGGTACTGGAAGTGGCTGGATAAATATCAATAGAACTTTTACAGGACGCGAAGGGAACTTATTTGAGTGTGAATTTATAGTGGGAAAGGAAATTGGAAGAAAAATAATATTAAAAAAAATAAACTAACCTAGCATTTCGTCCATTTTCAATACACGAACAAACGGTCAAATTAGGGCTAAAAGTATCTTTCGAATGCCCTAATCTATTAAATAAACATCACTCTTAAGTATTTTTGCTATATTAACATTCAATATGTTTAAATAACATTGTTAAAAGAATAATTAAAAAATGTCTATTTTAATACGTCATTTTCATTTTCAAATTGACATAACTTTAACAGCACCAGATTTAAGCTACCAACTTAAACGTTTACATTAAAATGTTACTGACGCGATGTCTATCTATATCAATTTATTTTTTCCAATCGTCAAATTTAAAATGGCGTTTGTTATGGACGACATAACATTGTTAAATTTACAAAAGCTTTGCGAGGGTGATCCAATTGCCCTCGCAAGGCAATTAATGGGGTTTGATTCCAAACGAGGGTGCATATATGTGCCCTCGTTGGGAATCATACCCCATGAAATTGATTGTGGATACTGAACGGTAAGTGTATGTTTATTGTGTATTTTGTGTGTTTATGAGTTATTCTTTTTAGAACAGACAGGCTCCGGTGGTATTGTGGAAATATAGTTCGAAAGCCACGACGGAAGCCAAGAAGATGCAGCACACGTATCGGCTTTCGGACAGTAACTTTATATTTGTTGAAGCCAGGCCAAAATGAAAGCGATGAAGTATGGCTTTTGTAAAGAATATCAACAGAAAAATCTACAAAATCATTGAAGTGAAATAGTTTCATTTTACTTTGAAATTTGAATATATGTATATGTTCAACTTATCTTCTGTGGGAATATTATATAACATATTACCTGGAAATGGTATTTTGCTGGAAGACAGAAAGCTCAAGAGCTACAGACGAATGTGTATATTTTGCAAATAATTTTTCGTGTATTCACGTGTATTGATAAATTTTGTTGGGGTTTAATATGTTATGGTTTATATACATTAGTATTCATTGCAATTAATAAATCATTATATTTATTTGTACATAGAACTATTTTTTATAATTATGATTTGTATATTTTTTAAATTGATAGAATATAACCTTTTTTTATGAGAAATAAACCTGTTATATAAATATTGTGTTTTTATGCATACTAATTTTCAATTTTGTATATTTAATAACAAAAGCAAGTGTTTTATTTTTTTAGTTTTCTATAAACTTTTACAATTTTTGAATTTTCACAAGATAAATATTGTAATTTCAAACAAGTACAAGATAAATATGTTTCGCTGTCATTTTAGGTTGATTAATATTCCTATCTAATAGAACTCTGGTCTTTATATCTTCATATTTGTTTATCACCATATTTATTCTTAAAAAAAGCTTAGATCGTCAAACATCCCCAAACTTTTTTAAAATTCAGCTGATCACTCAGATGATTTTATTTAAGAAACTGCTTACATATGTAAATTTAAGTTATAAAACAGGTAGATGAAGTTTCTTGATCAATATCATTACCTTGTTATTTATTGTTTTAAGGTGTTTCAAATGTCCTTAAATAAACAAGTTCATGCGCGACATATAAACCCGTACAACTGTTATGAGATGAGCATAAAATTAGTTTTTTTGGGATTGCGTAAACGGGACAAATATATTCATACTGTCACCTAATAGATTTCATAGGATATACATACACATATGTATTAAGCAGAAGTAAATGCTGAAAATACGAGATGTATTGTCCATGTGTACAGTTACAGATATGTAAATTTTTTACATGTCCGTTTCATATTTCAACAAATGCTTTATTCGTGCATAACGTATTGTTATACATAAACACAATCTTTTTGTATGTTTACCGCCATCTGGCACGTGTTATTGGACTACACCTATACGTATTGTTTCGCTTATGTAATAGCTTAGCTATTCAAGCGAAAGGTCGCCTTTTTCGGCAATGTCTCTTTCGTCCGTAAGATGTCACTTATGAAATAGGTGCCACCTTATAGAATGAAATTTGCTTTGTCTTTTAGGCGATATGAATGAAATGTATATACAGATACAAATCTATTCATAAAGATTTGTTTCAGTTGTATCACATTGCTTCACTAGCTTTACTGATGACGTCTAGATGGCAGAAACATATGTATTAAGCAGAAGTAAATGCTGAAACTACGAGATGTATTGTCCATGTGTACAGCTACAGATATCTAAATTTTTTAGATGTCTGTTTCATATTGTAACAAATGCTTTATACGTGCATAACGTATTGTTATACATAAACACAACTTTTTTGTATATTTACCGCCATCTGGCACGTGTTAATGGACTACACCATACAATACGTATAGACACGTAACAGCAAATTTTCGCAGTCCAGACCAAACTTGGAATAACAAACTTATCACAAGGTAAGTACAACAACACCTAGCCCGAGCAGCTAGAACCAAAACATTCCAAAACAAAAGTATCTGCGAATCGAAAATTTGTTTATACAAGACACGAACTTGATCAAAGGTCAAGCGAATGTCACAACAATAAGTAAAGGCAAAATCGGTAAACGGTACGACAAAATAATAAGAACCTACTTCGACTTGGAATAAATGCAATGTTACAGATGGAAGGAAACAATATTGACCAAGATTCCGTTTAGTCGCCTTTTACGACATGGTGGATTATACCAGAATGGGTATTCGTCTAGCCCTCAGACAGGCCACAATCATATACACTAATCGTCATTGGATTGCGTTTTAAGATGTACGCTGCTCCATGAGCCAGGCAGAAGTTCGCCTTCGCAGGTTTTAAGCTCATAAGAATCTGAAGACAGTCGACGATGAATCAAGAAAGGTCCTACAAATTTATCAGCAAGCTTGGCAGTATAATATTTAGAAGCGTCTAACAATACGAAATTCCTACGCCAGACTAATTGATTCGGTAAAAACTCCATTGCACGATGTCTCAAGTCATATCGAGATTTAGCTTTTTTATAAGCTGCTTGGAGTCGAAGTTTTACATCTTGGGAATAATCGAGAGAATTGGTAAGATCTAGACATAAGTTCTTCAGGGTCTCTAACACAAATAACGTTAGGTGTATCATCACCTTCAGGTTTCTATAGTGGACGTTCTCCGGTAGTTGACATTTCTCTACCGAAATTGATGAAATAAAGTGTGAGACCGGTTACGTCATGCTTGACGGTACGCAGAGCGCAAGAAATTTCGGCAAGAAATAAATCCCATTCACGATGATTCTCTGTCACATAAGAGATCAACATAGTTTTAATTACTCGACTAACACTCGACAGGGTTCGCCTGCGGGTGATAGAAGGATGAAATGCTGACTTGATTTGATAATGATTTAATAGCTGACGATACTCTTTAGATCTAAATTGAACCCCATTATCGGAAATAATCGTTCGAGGTACGCCAAACAGCAAGAACACGTCATTCTCAAGATGTTTTATGATGTTAGCAGCAGCAGCTTTACGAAGTTCCTACGTCAGAACAAACTTGCTAAAACAATCAGATACGACAAGGATATAATTAAACCCACGCTTAGATCTCGGCAAGGGACCAACAATATCAATGCTGAGTACTTCCCACAGTTTGTCAATTCGAGAGTGACCTCCCACGACCAATAGGTTTCCGTTGTTCAGGTTTCGTTCTTAAGCATGTGCGACAGCGATTTATATAACGAATGACATCAGTTGTCATTTTAGGCCAATAATGATTCTGCGCAATTCTACTCAAAGTTTTAGATATGCCTAAGTGACCGCATGTAGGAGGATCATGACATGCTTTAATGAATTCAGAACGACGCTCTTTGGGAACCACAACTTTCCAGGAGTCACCATCACTACCAAAGTAGTTGCGAGAAGGATGAATGTACTTGCAAAGTTTGCTATTAACAACTTGAAAGGCGGGATATTTATCAGGAGTTGCTTTGACAGCACGAACAAGTCTGTTGTACCATTATCGGTTACAGGTTCAGATACATCGATAGTCGACACGATTGGCACAGAGTGAGATAGTGCATCGGGAACAACGTTTTCTTTTCCCCTACAATGAATGATAGAGGAAGTCATATTGCTGCAGCCTAACAGCCCAACGCGCTAGACGTGTACTAGTAGAGCTTAAGGAATTCAATCAACAAAGTTAATAGTGATCGGTAACCACAGTGAAATGTGCGCCTTCTACATAAGGACGGAGTTTTTCGATCGCCCACAAGACAGCAAGGCATTAGTTTTCAGTCTTCGCAAATTTGCGCTCTTGAAGAGAAAGAGAACGACAGAGATAACAGATCACTTTTTCGTCCTCATCAATACGCGTCAAAAGTTAACACAGCACCAAGACCGAAATCTGAGGCATCAGTCTGTATGACAAATTCATGATTGAAATCAGGGCATGATAAGATAGGAGCAGAAACTAAACAGTGTCGAAGTTTTACCCAAGCCTCGTCACAAGGGTCGTCCCAATTAAAGCGAGTATTCTTTCGCAAAAGATTAGTCAGAGGTGAAATGATTGACGAGAAATTCGGCACAAATCGACGATACCAAGGAGCCATGCCTACCATGCGTCTAACACCAGCCACGTTAGTGGGAATAGGAATCTCAATTATTGCTCGCACTTTGTCAGGATCGACAGACAGTTCATGTCCATTAATAACATAGCCCAAATATTTCAGTTCGTCTCTACAAAAAAAGGCACTTCTCTTTATTCAAAGTCAGTCCAGCACCTTCTATACGAATCAAAACATCACGAAGAATTTCAAGATGTTTCTCATATGTCGAAGTGACGATGATTATGTCGTCAAGGTAGACAAACATGTGCGGCTCAAGTTCAGGTCCTAAAACTTGATCAACAAAACGCTGCCAAGTAGCAGGTGAATTATGAAGGCCGAAGCCTAAACGTCGAAATTGAAATAAACCCCTATTCGGTACGGTAAAGGCGGTATATGGTCGAGAAGATTCTTCGATAGGAATCTGCCAATAAGCAGACTTGATGTCAAGAGATGTGAGAAATTTAGCATCCCGAAGTTTGTCCAAGGTATGAGTAATGTAAGGTAGTGGATAGGCATCGCGCTCAGTAACCTGATTGAGTTTACGATAGTCAACACAAAATCGATAAGTCTTGCCCTTTTTAGGAACCAGCAAAATAGGCGAAGACTGTTGGATCTTTCAACGACGCCCAAAGACAACATACGTTCAAGTTCAGCATCGACTATTTTCTGCAACGCTGGAAAGATAGGATAGTAGGGTTGTTTAATAGGAGGACTATTCGACACAATACGATGTTCTACGAGAGTTGTGCAGCCTAATTCCTCTGAAGCTGATTTCGCGAAAAAGTCACTGACCAAGGTATCAATGCGCCTTTGTTGGTCGGCGTCCAAGACATGTTGAATACCAATAGAACCTATGGTAGTAGGTTCAGCAGAAAATACCCATTCACCACGACGAAGATCAGGTACGATGCCTATAACCTTCCAAAAGTCAGTACCCAAAATCAATCTATAGGGTAATTCGGAAATAACCAAGATGTCCAAAATTTTGACTCGATCTCCCAGTTGGTCAGGGACCGAAATCTCTCCTAAAGGTTTACAAGATTTCCCATTGGCTAAGATACACGACGCAGATGTAGATGTAAGACAAACTCTAATAGATTGTAAAAGGTTCCAACCTCAGCCACCAATAATTGTGCGTGAAGCGCCAGAGTCTAAAAGTCCCAGGAAAGGTTGTCCAAAAATAACTACACTAAGATGAGTTCGTCATCGCGTGCTTGATCTAACAGAAAATTTAATCGAGTAGATTTAATTTGAGTAGGCAGACCGCTAGAGCGAGTGGCCGCTGGTTCAGAGATCGTTCGCGGTCTTATTGACGTCTCCCTCTGCCGTTTCCCGACTGATTAGAAGATTGACAACGAGGGCAAGAAATTATGGCCCCGTGCACCACATTTATAACAGAAGCGAGAGGTTCGAGGATTTGGGCAATCCCTTACTAAGTGACCTACAACATTGCAATTCCAACACTTCGGACCACTGCTGGACGATGGTACAGATACCGCTGGAACACTAGATGTTGGTGAGTAAGCGTAAGCTAAATCGGGCCCGCATAAAGTAGTCTTATTGCGAGGTGGTGGAGCAAAAGCTTCTATAGACATCTTACAAGCTTATAACATCCTACACAATTCAAAAAGCTGATCTACAGACTTAACCTCGGTTAGACCTAACTGACTTTTATAGAATGGCGCGATATTCTGCATAAGCACGTCTAGTTTCAATGCTTCGGCAACCGGTACCGTTAATCGTCCAAACATGTTCATGACAGGAACAAACATGCCGATGGTTTCATTTGGCCCTTGAGTACGTCTCTTAATTTCTAAGAATAACTTTTCGTTATAATTAGGAGGTTGAAACTGTAAACGAAGTTCACGAACGAAATCTAGCCATGACGTTACCTTTTGACGCGTAGACCGTCACCAAATTAAGGCTTTCCCAGAAAACAACTCAGTAGCAGACCTAACTAACTGTTCCTTAGAGAGATTATTTGCAATGCACTTGTCTTCAATAGTCTCAAGAAATGCAATTAAGGATTGTCGAGAACTCTCCCCATCGAACTTGGTAAAGCTCCACCTTGAAACCGGAATAACCTTGATAGCAGGAGATGACGCAGGAACAGTCGCCGCGCTCACCGCATGAGTCGCAGTCGCACGTACAGGAGACAGAATAGGTTCTCCCACTAATTCATCGGAATCAGACAACTCGCTATTAGAGTCAGGAGGACCATGTGCAACGCTAGTAGAAGCAAACACAAATGACATGTCTGCTGGAACAGTTCCAGCCATAGCGGACTTCCTGGCTTTACGCGCCTTGGATTTCAAAGACGCCTGAAGGGATACCAAATCTACTAATATTTCAGCTACTTCCTCTTCATTTTCCGGAGTCACAGGTTTTACTCACCTAATACGTGAAAAAGCATGGATAATCTTGGAATTGATTTTGCGATAACTCAAGCTAGTCTCGATCTCAGTGAATTGATCAAGAAGATCTTTAATTTCAACTATCTTCTGCTTAACCTCGCGTGCATCGTCCTCGTATGAAGAGGGATTCGCCGATTTAGTAACCTGAATGCTACCAGTCTCCAATTGCAACAAACTCCTAAGAGTAGCCCGCATCGTTTTAACAGGAACGTTCTCATTCGCTCCACGAACCCTCAACTCATAAACCAACTCATCACGTTCCAATCTATTAATCTCTATTTTACCCTCCATACTGACTAATGGAACAGACACATTCCAAAAAGAAAAATATTCTCCCAAAATATCGTAACTAAAAATCAGATTACTCTAAATTACGAAAAGTTCGAAAAATCTAAAAATAACTTCCAAAATACCAAAAGTTCAACGAAACTATAAAAATTAAATCTCCACAACGTGGTCTGTCCAAAAGTACTAGTAATAAACTCGAGAAAGGAAAAATTCAAAAATAAGAAATTTGAAAATGATCAGAATTAAATCGGAACGTCGGATGCCAAAAATATTCTAAATACACCGAAAATTCCTATAAACTATTAACGTACCTCAAATGAAAATCAAAACAGTGAAGGCAACACCAAAAATTGTTTAATTCCCCCCCACAAGTGTGAGTAAGCAAAGTAAATTTTTTATATAACAAAAGCTCCACGCATGAGGGGCCAAATAATTGCTACCAAAACGTGACCAAATTAAAATATCGCAAGTAATAAGGAGGTTGCGGGATGTTCAGCAAATTCTCCCCCTCTGGTCTGAACCTACCTGAAGATGGTCGTCCCCAGGATAGTACTCTGCCGGCTAACTCAGTCTAGTCACGTAGAGTGTCGCGAGTTCCAAAAGGTCACTTGATGTAGATTAGGACGCCACCGTATTAGAAACCCTGCAGAGTTCCCCCAATAATAAGGAAGCAGGTGGGACCCTGGTAGCTTCAATAAAACCAGAGAGACAGCCCCTTATTACTTGCTACCGTAACAAACGTGTCTTTGCCTTACTCAACAATTGTAGGATAGGAATCATACAAAACACAAGATGTCAACAATAACAAGATTTAAGATAAAGTCAAAATAGGTTCAACAAGTGTTATCTACAAGATTAATTAACAAGTCAAATAAATTTAGATTGAAGTTAAAACAAATTAATCAAAAATCGCAAGAATAGTTTCAAATTAATGTTACAAAGTTTAAATTTCTAGACAAAGAAGATTTGATTGAAGTAATAAACAAAAGCAACAACAGTCGCTTGCAAAGTAACAAATGTTAGAAAGCAGTACAACTAAATTAATGAGTAACACAAAATCCAATCTAAGTTCTCCAAGGCATGATAAAGGCTTAGTATGATAATGAATATAAATCCAAATTCTCCCAGTAAAATTCCCCTAATATACCTAGTATCGCTCTAGGCGCAATACAGTGTTTACATAAATACAGGTACACCTGTCAAGATAACAACACCCTGTATACACAGGTGATAAATCTGTGAATGATAAAATTATATTCGATTTAAGATCAAAACATAAGCTAAATACAACTCAAATTAAGTATACGTAATAGTGGTTCTTTACAAATAGTTTACAGAGTATATTAAAAGAAATCTAGATCTACGACGTAACCCCAACATATTTATTTTACTGTACGAAGGCCCGACTGAAGGTTCTAAGCCTCGTACAATAATCTAATCTAACTACTGGCTGCTGGTGAAGCTAGTCGACCAGTTAAATAATGAATTTAAAAGGAATTGCTTGAATTCAAACGATTAAAGCCTATCGGTAAAAGTTTATAGTTTAAAACTTTGTTTGCTATCTAAGTTATATGAGCGAAATAAAGAGGTTGCACAGAGAAGAGAAAAGCTTCTCTAGTGCCTACTTATGATTATACATTCAATCAATAATTATAAATTTTGAATAAGATGGCATCGGGTTAAGTAATAACCATCAACTAAAAATAATATAACAGCACCTACTTAGCTTGTCAACCAAAATAATCAGACTCCAAAACTTATCTCGTGTACGCCTTCTCAGAGGTAGAACAGGAATGTCGATTCCTAAGATTCATTGGAGATCAGCCGACATTTTGCCAGAGATCACCATCCCGCTGGAGCCGCCATATTGAGACGCCGTGTAAGATTGTTACAAAATTCCCAAAATAAGGAGGATACCAAAAACACCCTTGAGGGTTGAATGAGGATTTCTGCACGAATCTCCTCCTAAAAGATCGAAATCCCAGGTAGCTCCGCTGCGAGGGAAAATTGCGTATGCAATAAAAAAGACAGCCTTCCACGTGGTGAGTTCCTTGTATAGATTCCAAAATAAACTTGCTTAATTCTCTTTATTTAAACGGGGCGGTAGCACCAAAATATATTCTATAGAGGATGAAAGGAACGCATAAGTAAAAATTCAAAAAGGAATTAATATCTCTTACCGCAAAGACCAAGTTCTACACAAAACTAAAACAAGACCAATATCGGTAACGTACTAGAACGAAGTGCCGGTCGATAGAAGTTCGAATGCAACGAACGGCACCCGATCTACGTCATACACAGAATCGATGAACAGAAAATTAGAAAGAAAAGGATTTAATTTCCCAAAATCCCTCACAACGTGTAAGAGAGATCAACAGAGCTATAAAGCGAAAATACGATAATTAAAACACCGCAATTAAGGTTAAAAGACAAATGAATTAACTAAACAAACGTCAAGAAAACTGTATTTGAAAGGTAAACCAAAAGTTGAAAAGATGGCGCTTCAAACGAAAGTAAAAGGAACACGGATATAGCGGCATCCAAAATATTTGAACATAAGTCAATTTTATGAAAATAACAAAGTTTAAAGTTGCCTAAATTCATCGAAATTAATAACAAAATTAAATCAAATTGAAATAAACGAAAAAGTTGTATAATGAAATGCCTAAGTAGTCTTAACGTAAACAAATAATGAGGTATATTCATTAAAAATTCCCGAATAGTCTCTGGGTACCTTTCGAGCGTAACTATGTATATATATATATATATATATATATATATATATATATATATATATATATATATATATGGTATGGTATGGTATGGTTATGGTAGATTCAATTAGTTCGAGATTTAAGGTCTGGTTTTACTTTAATATGTATATATTTAAAACAATCTTACATGTTTCGGCATATGATGCCTTTTTCAAAGAAATTTCTATTTGAAAAGACCCGAAAGGCAAAATCCGGGGCTTAAAGTGGACCGATGGATTACCCTCAGTTCCAGGTCTTTCGAAAAGGACCTACATGTGGGCCTTCGGATTGACAAGGAGGCTGAGGAAACGTTGATGAGGACTGATTGGAGATCTTATAATCGCTTTCAGAGTGCTAGCTTTGTAACCCTCGAAACAAGGAAAGACGAGAAACCGGTAATGCAGGATGAGGGTACTCTAGGAGAACCTCAGGCATCAACTTTTATGGGTCAAAATGTTGAAGATTCTCCAAATTAATCTTCAACATAAGAAAACAGCCACAGCGGCACTTTGTCAAAGGACGCTGGCTGAAGATATCGATATCCTCCTCATCCAAGAGCCATGGATAAATAGAGGTAAGATGGGAAGACTACCGATTAGGGGAAGGAAGCTGCTGGTTAGTGCCCCAGACACTAAAATTAGAACTTGTATCTGTTTCAGAGCTGACCTGGACGTGCTGCCTATCATAGAGCTATGCAGTGGCGACATGGCGGCAGCCAGGATCAGACTGAGTGTCGATAGGGGATACTGGAGATCATAATTGCGTCTCTATACACAGGCATTGACACTCCAGAGCTACCAGGGCCTGATCTTGAGGCCTTGGTGGCATATACCAGTAAGAAGAGTCTGGAAAGCAGGGATAACAATTATAGAGGTAAGTCTCTCTTTAGCTATCTCTGTGGCACTGAACTTGACTGTCTGAATCAAGGTGATAAACCGACATTTAAGACATCAAGGGGGGAATCAGTTATAGATGAAACCTTATGTACGTGTGCAATACGGGATATTGTAAGGGGGGGCATGTATCCGACGAGCCGTCGCTCTCTGATCATGCGTATATTCGCTATGAATGATGTATAGATTTAACGGAACTCGGACAATAGAGGGATCCCAAGAGAAGAGACTGGGGTTCTTACAAGGAAGACCTGTTAGCTGCAACCCGAAACATCCCTGTTAGAATAGGGAATGTGGAAGAGCTGTAGTTGGCTGTTGCATGGTTGCAACGGAGCATTCTTTCCTGCTATTAAAATAACTGTCCCCTTAGGGTGCACCGTATAGCTAGGCGGGCTGCCTGGTGGAATACAGAGTAAACCAATTTAAGGAAAGAAACTCGCTGGTCATTTAATAGGGCGAAGAAAACAGGTATTTGGGAAGCCTACAAGGCTCACCTCAATAAATACAATGATAAAATCAAAGAGAGCAAAAGGAAGGCCTGGAGAAAATTCTGTGACGACATCGAAGGTGCTCCTGACATTGCCAGAATTAACAGAATTCTCAAAAAAGATACTTCCAATGCAATTAGATCTATATAAAAATAGGATGAGAAGTGTACCAGTACCGTGGAAGGGTTTAGAGTATCTTCTGGGGGTACACTTTCCAGGTTCGGAGGGTAAGGATGATTGTAATACCAATCAAGTTGTCACCTCTTGAAGGGCGACTAGGAATGATTGGGAGATAACAAACGAGATCTTCAAGCCCCATTTAATTAGATGGGCGATAGGATCGTTTGAACCATATAAATCCGCATAACCAGACGGAGTGCTTACCAAGGTCCTTCAAGGGGGAATTGGGGAAATTATGGGTCCTCTATTGGAGATATTCAGGTCTAGCCATGCTATGGGTTATATCCCTAGGGGGTGGTGAGAAACTAGGGTAGTGTTTTTTCCAAAGCCCAGAAAAGGAACATATACCCACCCTAAATCATTTAGACCAATTAGTCTTACCTCTTTCATGTTGAAGACTATGGAAAAAATTATATATTTAAATATTAAAGAAGGGGCTCTGGATATATCTCCTCTAGATCCACTGCAATGAGCATACCAGAGGGGAAAATCATGTAAGGGTGCCCTGCATCGCCTGGTGAGAGGGCTCGAAAGGAGCCTACACTACAAGGAAATTGCACTTGCAGTCTTCTTAGACATAGAAGGAGCTTTCGATAACACCTCGAAATTTTCCATTATTCGATTTTTGAGAGACTGAAAAATAAAAAACACTACATGCCATTGGGTTCGTAGCATATTGCGTAGCAGAGTAGCTCATGCCCAAATGCCAAACAAAACGAACTCCATGAGGACAACAAAAGGGTGTCCTCAAGGAGGCGTATTGTACCGCTACTATGGAGTCTAATAGTGGATAATCTCCTCAGGACATTAAATGACCAGGGAATATGGATGCAGGGGTTCGCTGATGACATTGTCATAGTGTCGCAGGGGAAATTCCATGGGATAGTGGCGAGCATCACGCGAAATTCTCTGCGAATTGTGGAAAGACGGTGCCTTGAGGAAGGATTAACTGTCAATCCTCAAAAAAAAGTTGGTTGCCTTTACCAACATGAGAACACTAAATAATCTGCGCAGCGTGAGGCTGTTTGGACGAGAGTTAGAACTAACCAATGAAGTAAGTATCTAGGCGTACTTGATGCGAAACTGAATTGGAGCAGTGCGGACAGGGCGACGCAGCTCTTCTGGAGATGCAGAAGAGCTGTTGGCAAGACCTGGGGACTAAAACCAAATGTGGTACACTGGTTCTACACAGCAGTAGTAAGACCAGCGATTACCTATGGAGCAGTTGTCTGGTGGAGAAGGACGGAACGTACATCGTCGTTGGGGCTCCTCACGACTCTCCAGCGTCGGGCTTCTTTGGGAATCACAGCACGGGAACCGCCTCCATGGAGGCTTTCGTGGGTCTCCCTCCACTGGAACTATTTGTAAAGGCGGAGGCAATGGCTGCGATCCTGAGGCTGAAGGCGAATGGCGTATGGTGTCCTAACAAGGTTGTAGGGAGCGATACAGATGTCACAAGAACTATACTGGAAGAGCCGATATTTCAAATGCCGGCGGACGTATGGCACCTGACATTATGTTTACAGCTAAGCTGAACATATTTATACCGACCAGGGAACAGGCAAAAAGTCGCTCGAGCTATTATGGTGCCGGCACCTGGTACACTAATCACAATTTAGTCAGGGGGCAGGTGCAGGCATATGCTGAATGTGGCCTAGAAGGAAGATATCGATATGTCTGAGGAAACATATTACGGTTTTCCAGGCCGAATTGTTTGCTGTCGCAGCCTATGCCGAGAAAATTCGGGAAACCGGCTGCGCAAACAAAAAAATCAACATAATGACCAATAATCAGGCAGCTATTAACGTAATTATGAACCCATCTAACAGGTCTAAACTGGTGAAATATGGTAAACAGGTCCTCAATAAACTGGCACAAGACAATACTGTGTCGCTGATATGGGTGTCAGGACATGGGGAAATTAAAGGGACGAACTGGCCAAAGAAGTTACTAATAGTAACTTCATAGGACCTGAACCTGTATGTGGAATCGCTAAGGTTTCCGCTAAAAGGGAGATCTGATTATGGCTAGAAAAAGAACATAAAAATAAATAGAGGTTAACGGAAGGTCAACTCCAACCAAAACACTACTAAGTGAGCTGGACGGAAAGGTTTCAGTCAACCTAATTCGTAGTAATAAAAAAGAAATTAGAATAATTACCGGGTTAATAACCGGACATTGTCCTTTAAGGAAGCATAAGGAGCCCTGGTGTAGGACATATGAAAAACAAGATGAAATTTGCCTTCATACTATGCACGTGTGAGGAACTGAAGGAATTCAGACAGAAATATTTCGGGGGAGATCTATTGGATCCTTCGAGTGTATTCAAACTTCTTCTGAGGAGGATAGTGGCTTTTATCGAGGACACAAGACTAACAGAGTGGAACTGAGAGATCTATTGGGAATAGTACAAAGAGCAGTGTGCTCGTGTGCCTGAACGTGCTGGCGTCCAACCCAAAATAGAAGAAGAAGAAAAAGGAGAAGGCATCATATACGGAAACATGTAAGATTGTTTTGAATATATACATATTGAAGTAAAACCAACTAATTGAATCTACCATATATATATATATAGTATTAGAACGAATTTCTTATTTTCTTGTCCGTAATTATAATAGAGTAGCGGCCGGGTAATTAAAACAAACATTTAATTTGACGTTTCGGTACTATATATAGTACCTTTTTGGAAACTGTAAACAAAATTTTTATCATATAGTTTCACAGTAGCAAACGATTTTTATAAAGTACAGTAAGCAAGCACATGCACGTACATGAATACACTTTGCTGACTCGATATAGTGTTATATTGACAGTAAAATACAAAAGTGTATCGAGTCTTCGTGATAATCTGAACAGCTAATAATGAATGTTGAAGAATGGTTTATTTCCAATACAAATTTCGGTACAAATACATACATAATGGCGATTGAGACGAGAAATATGTGACGAACAGATGAATTATCAAGAAGGACCGGGGAACAAATATATGAAACTATAATTGTCTTAAGCAGATAAGTAAACATAGAGGAAAGAATAATAATATATAGCAGAAAAAAACAATACAGTGTAAGAAAAAATTTTGGGGATCATAAGAAGAGGAGAGTAATACACGCACGAATTTACTAGTTGTAAATAAATAATAATAAATAATTCCCCAAGCCAACAAATTATGAAAAACAAAAAGTAATTTAGCTTGTGTATAGAGTTTAAAATGGGTCTGAACATTATGTTGAAATGAATTGTGGGTACAAACAAAGCAGAATCAAGAGAAGAAAAGTAAAAAATTTAGAAGTGACTGATAGCAAGTTTCATTAGTATCGGTTGAGTACTTAACAAGTAACAACGTGTTTTGGTCTTCGTGCTTCGGTAGTGATGTTTCAATTTTACAATAGAACAACGGAATACAATACAATAGAACAACAATACAATAGAACAACGTGTTTTGGTTTTCGTGCTTCGGTAGTGATGTTTCAATTTTACAATAGAACAACGGAAGTGTGCTAAGTTTTCTTTCAAGTCTTGCAAAAACATACGAAGATTGTCTACGGAAACAATAGACCATTATGCGCAGTGAGATTTAATTGTTTAAATGTTTCGAGCACGACCGGCAATTGTTGGATGTTGCTAAATGACTAGTTGCTAGAAAATGATTGGTCGTCTAGGATTTAAAAGAACAAAACAGTAAAAGCAACGCGAGATCCAAAAATAGTTCATGCGATAGCTGAATAATTAAATTTCGGTAAAGGCACTGACACCGGTATTATTTATAAAGATGTCTTATTTCACATTTTCTTTACTCCTGAACAGAAGGAAATGCACGTGGCATTCTTCTAGTGACTTTATTGTAACTGCAGACAATGACTCAAATTTTATAAAAATAATAGTTATCGATAACGAAACACGATGCTTCCTGTACGACCCGCAAACTAAAATGTAGTCGTGGGTGGCCTCAGGTGAAGCAAAACCAACAAAAATACAACCAAAATCAAGTGAAGACAATGTTCAGAACTATGAATTTATGCCTCCTGGCCATACAGTTAATCCAGCAGTTAGTAGGAGCTTTTGAAATATCTTCTAAGACAAACAGTATGCGTAAAAAAATATTTGAACATTTTTAAATCAAGAAAGCATTTAATTTATCGATATATTACAGTTATACCTATAGCCATCTAACTCATTTCATTTCATTAAATGAATCATCAAATTTGATCAAATAAAAAATTTAAAAAATTAAGAAAATACTAGTTCATTTAAAATATTTTTATGCGTGAGTTATTTGTTTATTACAAAACAATATTTTAGAGAACTTTCTAGATGATTAATAAATAAAACTTTAAATATGTAGATAGAAATAATGATTTAATATACTTTTACTTGTGCGTTAGTGCCTCGATCTTACCAGTAAGTTTTTAATGCAGTTATTCGAAATATATATTATAACATTAAGGTTATTTTTAGAGAAGACGAATATTTTGTAGGAAAGACAAAGTTCTTTTAGTATTCTATAGTTCGTTGCCCCAATTTCTTTCTCCACTATCAGCTAACCGATGAAATCAGTACACCTAAGAAGTCACATGTATTTAATATTATGGATGCTATTCTTCTTTATTGGAGGGAATATTTATTTTCTGCTATTAACTATACAATAAATTAATTTTAGATCTATGAATCCACAATGAATATTTAGATTATTGCAAATATAATAGGCAAACGTATTTCGAGTGTTGAATGCAGATTACTACTCCATTATCTACATTATCTACACAGATAAATAATGAACACTGACAGCCACTAAAATATTTATTTATGTACGTTTTTAAGTCTATTTCATTAGTGTGTAAATATCGTTTTTAATTTACAAATAGCTTTGAAAGCGTTCTTTATGTTTCGGGTTATGAAACCAGTGAAAATGATATAACATGAAAATAAATATGTAGCTAATGTATTGCATTTCACAAACAATATTGTATGACAAATTTCAATATTATTTCCTCTCGCTAGTAGCACACATGAATACAATAAATGTGAGTAAATGTGAGTAAATGTGACTATTTGCAGCCGTTTTGAAGGCATGAAGGAACTTAATGCTGCACTAGGTACGAAGTGCCTTCATGTTAATCATGTTCTTTCGTTTAGATATTTTGTCTTCGTGCGTTCCCGTGATCTTGTTGGTAACGTTCTTATAGTTCTCCGTAATAGGCCTTGGCTTCGCATAAGGTTGGAATATGGCAGGTCAGGTACAAGTTGAGCTTACGATACATATGTGTAGTAAAGTGGCCAGAGTTATCTCCAAGTGCTCATTGTTACCAGCTTCAGCCGAACCGGGGGCAAAAGAATGCTATCGATGTTATAGGTCGAAATAGAGTTCAAACTCAGTTAATCAGATCTATACTCTATTAATCTATTCACTAGACTAATACGCCTCATATATTATGCATATTCATATGTATTACATACATATACGAGCGTGATTTGATAGGTACGAAATAAAGCTTTTTTTTTATTTGTCAACATGTTTCCCTTCAACTTTAACACATTTGGACCAACAATACATATCATTCTTGTAAACTTTCTTAAAATCCTCAAAATACTGCCCCTTTGCTCCAATAATAATATAATAAGTGGACGTTACTTGGGGTTAGAACAAATTTACATCTCGATACCTTAATTGATCCTATTTTCCGTGAACAACTTGACTAATGTTAGAAACTCCATTGTCGTGATCAGGGGAGTTCCCCTCATCACGACAATGGAGATCATTTTTCAGAAATTGTGTTCTTCAATTTTTCTAGTAGAGCGACATAATACGTTAACGGTTTACATTTTGCGTGGTAGTCTATGTAAATCATCTCTTTCAATTTTAAAAAAATTGCAACCATTACCTACCGATGCAAATGCCTATGCTTTCAAGTTATCGTTGACATTATTTCAAGTTTGTAATTACAATTCAAAAGATTCATGCTACCCATTCTACTGACAGCTTTGACATGCTCAATTCTACTTGTAGAATATGATGTAGACATTCAGTCAATATGTAAAAGAAACTAGTTATTTCTAGTTCGGTATACTATTAATTTTATCGATAATTTCTGGAGTTGTTGCGGTTTATGATGAATGTTACTTATGCACATAAATGCGTTTTAAAATTTTGTTGGTATTTCCGTAAAAGGTATTTCCCTAAAAGCCCCGAATGTGAAATATCTGATTTCGGTAATATTTTTATAGATGATATTGCAGATATAATTTAATATGTGTTTAGTTCTTTGTAAAATAAATATGGGTGCACTATGAATTGCGAACATTTGCATTTTAGAATTTTCTATTTGGACACTTTATTTAGCAATCAGATGACAGAAATAGAATATAATGCTAAGTTTTTCTGAAAGATGGTGTTAGTAGTCAAGTCATGTACATATATCGAGTACGTAAATGCATTTTTGACATTGGCAAGCAATGTGTCGAAGTAGTTGATATACTTTTTACTCTCTTTATACACATACTACTGGTTCGATTTATAAGAGCGTCTAAATGCAAGGGGGAAGAGCCTATGCTATTTCAAACTTACTTACAGGCAAATAGGTATATCTGTTTCATTCTAATAGACTGGTATAACTTAATGTCAAGATTTCAATTTACGTACCTTAGTATGCAGCTTTTCTTATAAAATAAAATTAAAATAATCATGATAAAGTAATATGAAATAATTTTAATAAAGAGAAAGTTGTTTTATTTTACTTCATTTAAAGATTCACGGATTATTGATGTCATACTTTTTCAAATACTTGTATCTCAATATTATTTGAATAGAAGTGCATTTTTTCATTAATAGTCGAGTGTGTAATGTAAAAATTTCTGAATATACACTATTTCTCCTATTTTTATCAATTCTATTTTTAGAAATAATTCTCAATATAATACTTATTATTAAAATTGGTGGAAACATTTTTAGATGGAATCTTATAAACTTGGAAATTTATTATCAACACACAATATTATGTAATTTAATTAACTATTCTTTCGAGTTTTATCCTGGAGTTGTTCCAATAATCTATGTTTCAGGATTCAGGCTGCTAGTGTCTGCTATTAAATGGTTATTATTATTATTATAATTATTATTATTAATGAAACCGGCCGTGAATACCTATTGAATTTCAATTTGAATTCAATGAATTTCAATGCTAGGTAATTAAAGTTTATTTTAGTTTTACATATTAATTAGAATGCACTGTTCATTCGCATTTACAAGCAATTAAGTAGACCAGTGGTCTAAAATGGGTGCCACGCTATGTCAGGAACCCGCGTAACAAATTTCTTGTAAGGATACATTCATAAGTTTATTCAATAAATCACTATGAAACCAACGCCAATATTTATTGGTTAATATAAAGAAGTTCTTTAAATAAAACGCCTCGGTCGCAGTTAATTTATAATTACAATTTTATTTAGTGTAAATATTTACAGTTATCTGGATATGCATAGTTTTATACAAAAAGGTTTAAGTATATCAATACGTTATGCACATATTACGCATTTGTTACAAATGAAACAGACATGCAATATACGTATCTGTAACTGTACACATGGACAATACACCTCGTATTTTCAGAATTTACTTCTGCTGAAGACACGTGTTTCTGCCATCTATAGGCGTCATCAGTCAATGATACAAATCTTTTTAAGAACAGATTTATATCTGTATATACATTTACGCTGAAATCGCCTCAAGATATAGCAAATTTCGTCCTATAAGGTGGCACTATTTAATAAGTGACATCTGACGGACGAAAGAGACCATGTCGAAAAAGGCGACCTTTCGCTTGACCAGCTATGCTGGTACATAAGCGAAAAAATACGTATAGGTGTAGTCCATTAACACGAGCCAGATGGCGGTAAATATACAAAAAGGTTTAAGTATATCAATACGATATGCACGTATTACGCATTTGTTACAAATGAAACAGACATGCAATATACATATCTGTAACTGTACACATTACACTGTACACACATTTTCGGCATAGTCTCTTTCGTCCGTCAGATGTCACTTATTAAATAGCGCCACCTTATAGGACGAAATTTGCTATATCTTGCAGGCGATTTCAGCGTAAATGTATATACAGATACGAATCTGTTCTTAAAAAGATTTGTATCATTTATACTGCATTGCTTCACTAGCTTGACTAATGACGCCTATCGATGGCAGAAACACGTGTCTTAAGCAGAAGTAAATGCTGAAAATATGAGGTGTATTGTCCATGTGTACAGTTACAGATATATTGCATGTCTGTTTCATTTATAATGCATAGCTTTAATTCATACGAACAATGTTATAAATAATTTTCGAATCATAGATTGGCATTAGTTTCTGGGGGTTTTTAATTTTTATTTTATCTAGCGCCTTCATGAATATGAACACACCATTTTCTGGATTTAGGCTTAGTAGATTACTGTATTTTTCATGATTCGTCTGAAGAACTCCTTGTATAATATGGTATTATGTTCCTAAAAGATTCAGTTTTGTTTTCATTATTAAAAATTACTATGTACTGTTGTTATGCATACAGTGCATATGAGAAACATTAAATATATTATACATATTTAGGTCGGTGCGATAATTAAGTATATAAATAACATGAATTGTATAAGTCCATTGTAACTGTTTTGACAGAATCATACAAAATTACTAATATAATCTAAATTATGGTTAGTATTACCTAACTTCTTTGAATAAATTTCCGTATAAATTGAAATTAAAGCGGGTTAAGATGCACCGGGCGGACTACTTTATCAAATATAAATATTCAAGGGGTAATATTTTTTCCTATTTTAAGAAACTTAACGAAGCCGCTCACGGGTTTTATCCTATCTTTTAAAATGCTGGATTTACTGGATTGTTGTTCTGTATTGAATAAATATATAAATGGGAATAAATACTTTGATAATAGTATGTTAATCAAATTGAACTAGTTCTTCCTCATAAACTCATTCGTCATGAATAATTTTAATATTATTACCTATATTATAGAATACAATAGGTTTTATTCATACATTGAAAATATACATACATACACTAAAACTTTCCAACTATCATTTATTTATTAAGCATGGAGCAAGTACGGTTATCGCTTTTCTTTAATTCAATTAGCAATTACTAAAACATGGAATTATAATATGTTTCTTCTACTTTCACTTTCGATTTGGTTATTCTTTACTAGCAATTGCATCTATTTATAGGTGTCTATGTTTAATCTTATTTTCTCGTATCCTAATTATTCAGAAATCACTTGCACGTACCAGCTTGGAACTAATCATTCCCCAAACAACAGTCTGGAGTATTTTAAGAATACGTCTGCAATTTAAACCCTACAGAATACAGTTGCTCCACGCTTTAAGTGATACTGATAAAGAAAGACGACTTGAATTTTGTGTTGAAATATTTAACAGAATGGAGAACGATGACAATTTTATTGATCAAATTGTGTTTAGTGATTAGGGTACATTCCACGTAAGTAGAAAGGTAAATTCTTTTTCATCGATAACACTGTAACTATAGAGCGTTTCACGCCCACGATGAAGTATGGGCTATTATGGTGCATTCCCCTCTTTTATTTTCTTTAAGAAATTGCATCGCGCTATCCTTTTCTACCGCTCGCTATGTCGAAAATTTATATTAATTTTTATTGGGGATTTTTAATTCGTACAGATAACCAGGCTGCTACAGTACAGTAGTTTGTTTACTTTGGTATCTTGTCAAGTGTCAAATTGTTCCTTTCCGTATTTTTATTAAATATTATTTGTTGTTCTTCGTTCTTGTTATATTGTTATAGTGTTATTATATTATATACCTTATATTCTTATTATTATATTCTCTCTCTCTTTATTATATTCTCCCGTTGTTGTTTACAAAAGTTTGTGGTAAGTTGGAATGTGAAGGAAATGTGCTCGTAAATAAAAACATTACCGTTACAGATTATAAACTTTAGTTTTGGAGCCTGGAGAGAAAAAATCACCAAGGGGTGAATGTTTTATTCGAAGAGAAAAGCAGATGATACTAAATGTTTTTAATCATTTTCTTAAAAAACCTATGACTGTTACTGCTGCTGCTGTTGAAGCAAGTGAAGCACTACATTGTTCAGTACACAGCATATACAACATGAGAGAGGAACAAGAAAAAGGGCCGTTGTTGAGTCAAAAAAAAAACAAGCAGAAGAGAAAAGGGGTACAAGTAAATGCTCGTCTACACCGTTATGATGAAAATATACACGCACTTATACGACAACAAGTTCATAGATTTTTCATGCAAAACATACCACCAACTGTGAATACAGTTCTTGCTACCATCAACAATGACAATGATCTCCCTACTTTTACACGATCAACATTATATAGACTTTTGAAAGATATTGGTTTCGAATGCAGATTGATGCAGATACATTTGAAAAGTGGTTCATTGAGCATTTATTGGCAAATACTCCTGAAAATACTGTAATTGTTCTAGACAATGCATCGTACCACAGCAGAAAGGTTGAGAAGATACCTACAAATGCATGGAGAAAAGAAAATATAATTGACTGGCTGACTGAAAAAAATATATCCGTTGAAGATAATATGTTAAAAAGAGATTTGTTGATTAGTGTATCACAAGTAAAATATCAATATGACAAATATAAGCTTGATATGTTGGCGAAAGATGCTGGCCGAGAAGTTCTACGTTTACCACCTTACCATTGTGAGCTGCATCCAATAGAGATGGTTTGGGCCCAAGTGAAAAATCACATAAAGATGCACAACACTACGTTCAAAGTAAAAGATATGGCACCATTAATTACGAGTGCCTATAGTAATGTGACAGCTGACAATTGGAAGAATTATATTCAGCATGTAAAAAAAATTGAAGAAGAAATGTGGATTGTCGATGGATTGCAAGATGATGTTGAGCAGTTTATCATCTATGTGGGAGACTCAGGTTCAACTGATGATATGGAAGACGATTTATTAACTGACCCTATCGGCTATTCGAATGCTGCTTCAACATCCAGTGGATTGTAGGTCAGTTCCAAGAACGAATCTCTGACAGTTTGCATCTCTTTTAGCCAATTGGTAGACAGTATTATAGTACAGGATGATGGCTGTAAAACAGATTTAAATTCCAATTCACTAAAAATAATAGGGATTCTTCTCGGAACAAACCTATAATTAATGTTACTACAGCAGTCAAGTTTTAATTGAAATAAAAAATTAGGGTTTTAAGATGTTGATATTTTTATGTTATTGGTTAAGTAAATCAATATTGCAGTATTTTTTGTATGTTTATGGTCTACACAAAAAAACTTTTATGATTATTTCTTGTATTCTAATAGACAAATCAAACTATTTTTTATACTAAAGGAAACCAATATATATAAAATAATTGTTTTAATTCAAAACAAACCTTGAGTATACAAATGGTGTGTTTGTTAAACCAAATTATAACTTAAACATACAATTTTAAGTAGTTTGTTAATATAATGATTTATTTTTCATATACATTAACTAGAATGATATTTCACTCTTATTTACTTTTTCTTGGCATCGAATATGTTATAAACAGATGCAAACTAAGAATAATAATTTTAAAATTTTGTTTATTATAAATACAATTTAGGTTATGTCAATACAATACTATTGACAGCAGGCCTGATTAACAGCAATATAGGTATGTTGGTAGGAATGAGTTCGCGACTTGGCAACTATGTACGCTATCTCCATAAAGTCTGTACTTCATCATGGGCGTGAAACGCTCTATAGGGTTATTTATCTAGATACCTTGCAAAATATCTCATGCCACACATGCAAGGAGACATGAACATACAGTTTATTTTTAAACAGAATGGTGCACCTCCGTATTTCCAGCACGAGGTTAAATCTTAACTCAATCGGACCGTAACCTGGACTATGTCCAGTCCAGGTTACGGGTAAAAGACAAAGTTTATGCGAGTTCGGATAACAAAAGTACTTGCAACCATTGACTGTGTTATGATCGTAAAATTTGGTACGAATTCACTTACAGATTATATATATGCCGTGTTATAAGGAGAACATTTGTAAATGAAACATGAAGTTTTGCTGAATTGTTTTTTTTTATTATTCAGTTCAATAAAATGTATAACTTCTTCACAATTAAATGTTATTTATATAAAACTCATTTAGGAAGATGCTGTATATAAAAAAATATTTTTGCGCCAATTTTCAATAATAAGAAAATGTAATAATAATAAAAACGATCTAATACAATACCTAGACATATTATATTTGGGCCAGATAATTAAATTACAATATAAAAGTAAAATAATAATAATAATAAAAAATCATGAAATATAAAATTGAGACAACGTTAGAGTTAACATATCAAACGGCAAGATATCTTTTAAGAAGAACATCTAGCTCCTGCCCCTGCTGAATAGACGAGAGACTATTCCTTCAAGATGCAAGAATGTCAAAAATAAATTTAGAAATATACGAAATATAATGTAAATATGTATTAACAGTATAATACAAAGGTATTTTTAATAATATAAAATATTATTAAAAATCTGGTGTGAAGAACACAAATACAGGTGCACTATTAATATATTGTGAACGTGTCCGAACATATCCCTCCCCAGAGACGTAGATACGTATTTCGCCTTTCTGCAGGCTCATCGGTACGCAAAATATAAATTGTTAAAATCAGATCCCACCGTGAAATTTCAATCTTCAGTTAAGAAGTATATCCAGAATTTTAAAAGTTTATTTAATGATAAGGAGGAAGGTAAACTTATCAATATGAATCCACAAGCTCCAAAATTATATTCATTAATCAAACTTCATAAAAAAGATAATCCTATCAGACCAGTCGTGTCGTTTGTCACAACTCCTTCATATAAATTATCCAAAAAAATCTTAGAACATATTAGAGAAAATACTAAATTTTCAGCGAAATTTACAATTAAAATTCATTAGAGCTAGTTAACAAAATAAAAGATACTAAACTTCCAGATAATGCCAAGCTAATATCATTCGACATTACTAATTTATTCCCTAGTATCCCGATAAAAGACACCATTAATTTGGTGGAGAATTTGTTAACAATTCAAAATGTTAATATAGTTAAAAAATTAGATATCATAAGTTCTCTTAAAACTATCTGTTTAGATCAAAACTATTTTGAATTCGACAGTAAGATATATTCGTGTAATGATGACCTAATAATGGGCAACCCATTGAGCCCGTTATTATCAGAGATTTTTATGGATAATTTAGAAAATCAAATTAAGGAACATCCCAATTTTAAATATTTTATATACTGGCACAGATATGTAGATGACGTATTAACTTGTTTCAGAGGCACAGATAGACAATTAAACCAATTTTTTGAACACATAAATAATCTACACCAAACATTAAGTTCACCATAGAAAAACAATTAGATCATAGTATAAACTTCTTGGACCTTACAATTTCTAGACAAAATAATAAAGATGTCTTTTCAATATATCACAAACCCTCACACACAGATGTTATCATTCACAATAGTTCCTGTCACCCGGTTATTCATAAACTAGCATAATTCCATTGTATGATACACAGATTAATATCAGTACCTTTAAATAATGAAAACTTCTTTAAAGAATTAAATATCATTAAACAAATAGCGCAAAATAATGGATATAACCCAAATATAGTAGATACAATTTTAAGAAAAAAGAAATATATGAAAGCAATAGAAAATGTGTACCCAATAATAAAAGATAAACCAAGCAATTATAAATTAGTAACATACATAGGACCGATAAGTGAAAAAATAGGAAAAATTTTACAAAAAACAGATATAAATGTAGCTTATAAAACTAATAATTCTTTAGGGAAATTCATAAAAAATAATAAATCCAAGACAAGCAAAAGTAATAAATCCGGAGTATACAAACTAACATGTAAAGCGTGCCCTAAAACATACATAGGCCAAACTGGTAGGAGCTTTGAGAAAAGAATACAGGAACATTTTAAAAGTTTTATTAACAAAAAGACATATTCCAATTATGCACTTCATTTGTTGGAAAATAATCATAGTTTCACTACAGATTTTGAAATTTTACAGTCACAACAAAAAGGATTAAAGTTAAATTTACTGGAATCCTTAGAAATAAATAAACTTAAATATGCAGATATATTGTTAAATGACCAATTAGACCTTAATAATTCCCCACTTTTAATCTGGTTTTATCAAATATTAAGATAACAATAACTTTAGACGATATATCGGTAAGAGACTATTCTAATGTAGACAAGTGCAACCCATTGAAATAGTTTAGAAGAAAGCCATACATTTGTGAAGAGCGTGTTCAGTAGTAATATAAGATCTGAAGAAGCTACATCGTAGCGAAACATGTCGTCAATTTATTAATACATATAATAAAGTGTAATATATACTGGAAATTAGTATAAGTGCTTTACTTAAATCCCATTTACATATTATGGATTTCCAGCAAGTATCGACTCAATTAAATTAAAAAAAAAATAAGTAAAGGGTAGTATCGTTACGATTTTTAATTTATATATATATATATATATATATATATATATATATATATATATATATATATATATATATATAAGTGTTTAGATAATTTCTTAGCCGTTTATTAAATATAATAATTCATAAATTATTGGAGTTTTTCGGCTTTTATATGAAATATTTATAAATATCATGTTAGTATGTATGTAATTGCAAAGTAAGTGGGGATGTAAACATTGCTGTCTACAAATTTCAAAGCAAATCATAATTCTTAATTGAAAAATATATATTACATATTTTTCAATTAAAAATTTCGTATGATTTCCTTTGTAATTTGTTGACAGCAATGTTTACATCGACACTTACTTTGCAAAATTACATACATACTAACATGATGAACTTCGTGACCTTGGTATGATATGGTAAACCTAATCAGTAGGCGATTAAAGGTCTGTATATTACTTCAAAATATATGTATTTAAAAAACTCTACATGTTTCGGCTGTATACGCCTTTTTCAAGAGAATACAAAATATGAATGACAGGATATAAATGTCAAGTAATTAAGTTGCTATGGTTTGAATTATTCAAAGATACATTCTAGTAATAATAATAAATCATGCCTTAGTATTCCAAAAAATAGATAACAAGGTGTGAAAATATGTGTTGTTCGCTGCTAGCATATTTGTGTCTCCTTCTGGGTATGAACTTGTGTGTTGGTTGTTGCTGGCAGCTTGCGTCTCTCTATGGGTGTGTGGTTTTGTGTGAGAGCGTAAGTGTAGGGTTTTGTATGTCGGTGCGTTCGTGCGTGTGTTTAGTGATCGGTCGCATGAATTTAGAGAGGTCGGATAACCAGCCGTTGCGTAGGGCCGCCAACCCTTTCCCGACAACTTCTTTACAATTCCGTGCAGTACTTCGACGGTCTGACCCCCGCCCCAACGAGGCAAGGCGCAGACAGGCGAAGCGCACCCTGTACGGGGTTGCTCATCGCAACTAAGGGAACACTCTTAGTGGCTACCTCGGTCGACGATGGTCACACTTATGCCATCTTAACGTTTTCCGCCGAAGCGGGGGCATAGCACACACGTCGAACGTGTGTGTGCTGTTAACGGCAACCTAGCCAGGTTGTCGCCCAGGACCGGTCCTAGTGGTGTGTGCATTGCGCGGCGACGAGATAGCGCCGCGTAGCATGGTTCCTCACTCTTGCTGGAAAGGCGGAATGGCACCTGACTGCCCAACGGGCAGACCCCCCTAGAGTTTTGTAGCGCATATGCTAGGCTGCAACCCAGTAGAGGACCACATCAGCAAAAAACAGAAAACAGGGATAGGCAGGGAAAAGCAAGACATGAGTTATTATTACGTATGCGCCCGTATGCCGACAACTTTGTATCTTAAGTCGCTCCACGGGCGCATACGTAATAATAACTCATGTCTTGCTTTTCCCTGCCTATCCCTGTTTTCTGTTTTTTGCTGATGTGGTCCTCTACTGGGTTGCAGCCTAGCATATGCGCTACAAAACTCTAGGGGGGTCTGCCCGTTGGGCAGTCAGGTGCCATTCCGCCTTTCCAGCAAGAGTGAGGAACCATGCTACGCGGCGCTATCTCGTCGCCGCGCAATGCACACACCACTAGGACCGGTCCTGGGCGACAACCTGGCTAGGTTGCCGTTAACAGCACACACACGTTCGACGTGTGTGCTATGCCCCCGCTTCGGCGGAAAACGTTAAGATGGCATAAGTGTGACCATCGTCGACCGAGGTAGCCACTAAGAGTGTTCCCTTAGTTGCGATGAGCAACCCCGTACAGGGTGCGCTTCGCCTGTCTGCGCCTTGCCTCGTTGGGGCGGAGGTCAGACCGTCGAAGTACTGCACGGAATTGTAAAGAAGTTGTCGGGAAAGGGTTGGCGGCCCTACGCAACGGCTGGTTATCCGACCTCTCTAAATTCATGCGACCGATCACTAAACACACGCACGAACGCACCGACATACAAAACCCTACACTTACGCTCTCACACAAAACCACACACCCATAGAGAGACGCAAGCTGCCAGCAACAACCAACACACAAGTTCATACCCAGAAGGAGACACAAATTGCTAGCAGCGAATAACACATATTTTCACACCTTGTTATCTATTTTTTGGAATACTAAGGCATGATTTATTATTATTACTAGAATGTATCTTTGAATAATTCAAACCATAGCAACTTAATTACTTGACATTTATATCCTGTCATTCATATTTTGTATTCTCTTGAAAAAGGCGTATACAGCCGAAACATGTAGAGTTTTTTAAATACATATATTTTGAAGTAATATACAGACCTTTAATCGCCTACTGATTAGGTTTACCATATATATATATATATATAGTGTTTAAAGAATTTTGTTTTTCTTTTTTATTTTATTGGCCGTGTTTTAATATTAAAAAATAATAGATTTTTATTGATTTTAGCGACCTTTTATTGAATTTAGATTTTGTAAGTGAACTGAAGTTCACTTACAAAATCCGCACAAGCATGTTCGTTCTAAGAAAATTGGTCCTGGGTGTCCAAACACATGTGGCACGTGAATGCGTACCCATGTAGAAAAAACAACAATATGCTTGAAAAAGACTGAATTGATAAAAGTCGAAACGTCGCAAACAAACATCTAAATTCAATAAAAGGTCGCTAAAACTAATAAAAATCTATTATTTTTTAATATATATATATATATATATATATATATATATATATATAATATATATATATATAAATATAATATCTTCGTGACCTTGGTATGATAAGGTAAACTTAATAAGTCGGCGATTAAAGGTCTGGTTTACTTCAGAGTATATATATTTAAAACAACTCTACATGTAGAAACATGTAGAGTTGTTTTAAATATATACACTCTGGAGTAAACCAGACCTTTAATCGCCGACTTATGAAGTTTACCTTATATATATATATATATATATATATATATATATATATATATACATATTTATATAGGTTAAAATAAATTAAAAACGGACAAGCGGTCTGTCAACTAAAACTCATTTATTTATTATGTGTATATTTCGCAACAAGTTTGTTGCTTCTTTAGGATATAAGAATGTTGAGTTCAAAAAAAAAGTGACGTCCACGGACATTAGAATAGATTTAATCAATTTTAATGTTCGTCTACGTCACTTTCTTTTTTTGAACTCTATATTATCATCTCCAGAAAAAGCAACAAACTCATTGCGAAATATAGAGATAATAAATAAATGAGTTTTAATTGACAGACCGCTTGCCAATTTTCTTTTTAATTTCTTTTAAGTTTTATATATATTGATATAAATCTAGGATTAATAAATATGAATTATAATTTATAAATCAAATATGATTAATTCAAATTAAGGATTGGTTTTAACTTTTTCCATAAATTATAATATAATGCATTATGTTACCTACCTTATTTTGGTAGTAGAATGTAAGATGTCGCTCTTACAATATTATCTCGCCAAGTTTATTATAAATAAGTATTTTGTTTTATTATAATACATTAACGCAATTGGGCGCCAGTTCATATTTTTATCTATGAACAATATTATGAGTATATTTTCGGCTGCTTAGCGGTAGAACGAAATCTTCCTCACAGGAGCCGGTCCTTAAATTAAAGAAGTAAATATCAAATCTCATTTATGTGACAACAATCTATCTCGGGCATTAATACTGAATTTTAGTGAAAAGTATCATATGCATAAGTAACTTAGTAAAATAGACAATAAATAAAAGTATAAATTGTAGTTTGTGTTAAATCCAATTTAATGATTATTTTAGTGAGATATTCAATCCTATTAAAATTACATATATGAATCAGCTGTAAGTGATGCGTAGATCACGTGACATAATTGGTTTATATGCTGGTGTGCATCGGTAGCAAACATATTGCTATGTTTTTTTCCCCAATAAATATTAAAAATTTATTTATTTATCTATATACTATTATTTTGAACTCCTATGTATATTTCATGTCATGCGCCTTGTGGTGTGTAATGCCTCTACGCTTGATGTGGACGATTTTGATATACCTTTAGACACAGTTTGATAGTTGACAAGAACGTACACTTTATTTAAAAAGATTTATAATTATAAATTTTAAAGTAATTTTGGGTTTAATTAGTTGATGGTGTTGTTAATTTCATTTACCGTATTTTCTACGAATTTTATTCTCGTAATTTTTGATTTATTAACGTTTTCTTGTCAATTTGTCTCCTTAAATACTGTGTTTTTTTTGAATTTACGATATAAAATTATTTTATGTAAAAGATTTGAATATTGTATTTTCAATTGTATTTATATTGTAATATTGGGTTTTAGTCTTAATTAATTGAGATAGATGACAAAGAGGATTTTTAACATATCTAAATAAAAAACAGTAACTGTAAAATTTTGCACGTTTGAATTTCAAGGGCATTTTTTCTTTCACATGTGAGTGCGCATGTTTTAGATTGTTGATCGAGCTGTCAAGTTTGTTTATTTATATTGTTCTATGGGGAGAAATTAAAAATATTCTTTGTGATTTAGTTTATTTTTAAAGTTGTTCGGTAGTCATTGAGGATGTTTTTTAATGCACGTAGCTGTCATTTTCCGTGCGTTATTCTAAAATATTGTTTAATGATGCAATATTAATCTTTATACTCTATAAAGATTGATTTTTTTTTCTTTTTTTTTTTGATTTTGTATTAAATTTTCATTTAAAGTTTATATTGTGCATATTATTTCTTATACCATTCATCTTGAATTTAAGAGTAACTCAGAAAATATAAAGATACATTGTAGTGAATTCTTTTAATGGCGCCTTAAAAATTTTGTAGAAAAGACAACCACGTTTGCGATTGGAACCCTGAGAAGAAAGCAGTCCCATTTTTGGAAATAAACCGACTGAATATCCTAGTTGGATAGATTTGTCGTGAACGGTGGTACAGTAAATATAAAAACCACAGTTCATAGCAATATGTTATTTATAATAAATGCAAATCAAATTTCAAAACTAAGCGATATTATCTGATGATTGATAGTTTAAAATTCTAATTAATTCGAGAAGACGATTCAGTTTCAAGGTATGTTGCACTTATTAATATAATTAATTATAAATCTAGTTTAATTGTACAAATTGTTAGGTTTTGTTTTACTAAATTAATATGGATATAAAATATAGGGTTAAATCGGTAATTACGTGAAATCCTTTGTCAGTAATGATCTAGGAGAAACGGGAATTGATGAATACCAGGTTGAAATTGGAAGCAGGAGGTGTTTCATGTAGCGAGTATTGAAGGTGACGCTAACAGTTTTCCGCAGTTTTATAACATATATTTCCACAATGCTCGTTAAATATATTATTCAGATGATGTATACACACTGTCTTCTTGTATTAAGAATATTTTCGGGTAAGTAAATTACTATTTTTAATGTTTAAATAATATTTTAAGTTTACGATCAAATTTTGCGTAGCTTTATTTTGCAACAACACAAACGACGCTCTTTTCTGTTGTTCTTTTTTATTCCTTGGCCTCCATACGATTTATTTTTACTTGACATAGATATTTAACTTCCGTAATTATCCCAATCGATTGATTTTATATCGAATATTTAATTGACATTATTATAAAAATAAAATTAATAATTATACAATTGTAATTACATATTTTTGAATGTTTATCAATATCATATGAATGGAGTTAATAATAAATTATTGTCGCGGTAAACTAATTCAAATTCAAAAAATATACGGGTTGACAAAATAGATTTCCATATGATATTAATTTTATTAATCAAGTTAATTATTTTCGGAATAATAAATAATTTAATGACGTTTGATTGTGAAAAATGATAAACTTAAATGATAAAAATTCTTTCAAATAAATTTTCTAATTAAATGCGCGATATTAACTTGCTTAATAATTTACGTTGTAATTGCATGGTCAACTTACTTAATCTAATGCTTATTTCTAACATATGTTGTTCTTTTTATCCAGTTTCTGGTAAAGTAGAACTACTAAAATATATATATATATATATATATATATATATATATATATATATATGTATATGTATCGTTTTTGCCTCCGTACGTTCGTAAGGCGCCCTTTCATCCACCAGAATTTGTGACATTAATCAAATGTTACATGCGTTTCTTTGATGCCTATATTCCAAAGAATAATGGGAAACAGAGAGGGGTAATAAAATTTAACATTTCATTTATACAAAATTAAAACATGAATAGGGTATGCTTTCAACTCCTATTGTGGGTAGTACTTATTCGCCTCAGTGTATTTAAAATTGCGAGATATAACGGTAGCGTTTGCCTCCGCCCATGTTGCCAGTTTTATGAGGTGCATCGGTACTTTGCCTGTGTAAAATATATATAAATAAAATTATCAGATAGTAGTTCGTTCGCTTAATCAGTGTCTCTGTTTTGTTCTGTGACTTGGTAATTGCAAGATGAAGAGAAGTTATCATATACGGTAAGTATAAGAGGCGTTTTATGTCATGTATATTATAATGTATAGAATCCACGGTTGGCTCACGGTTGGCTTGGTGAAACATAATGAATAATTTACTAAAGAAAACACTCGGTATATTTGTTTCACAAAATATATTTATTATTAAATATCTACACGTGTTTCGACTTTTCAGTCATTATCAAAGAATAATTGAATTGATTCGGCATTTACTTGATGAAGATCCATAATTAAGAATAGAAATAAAACTACGGTTTTAATCTTCACTTTTAATCATTACTCGTAAAACGACAATTGTTTCGCCAACACAGTGGCTTCCTCAGGTGTTTACATCTAAACGGCTATTCCTGAACTGGAACATAATAGGGACCTGTCAAATGAGGACAGTTGTTCAATTGTTGAAGCATCAGAGGTGTGCTCAACGTTTCTATACGGTGAAACTATGAATGTTACGAGAACATATATCGAATCACTTAAAGATACATTTAATATTGAAAAAGAACAGTTTGTAACGTACCGTTTAGATGTAAACACCTGAGGAAGCCACTGTGTTGGCGAAACAATTGTCGTTTTACGAGTAATGATTAAAAGTGAAGATTAAAACCGTAGTTTTATTTCAATTCTTCATTATCAAAGAGTTTGTAAACTAAAATAAAAAGTACACATCTTCCACTATTTATGACTTTTTAAAAGACTTCATTACGGCATCAATAGTAGGGGTGTTTAAAAAATCCAGCTGTGTATTTGTGACATGTCTATTAAGATTTATGGCTTTTTTAATTTCTGAAATTTCGAGGAAGTCAAGTCTTTTTCCTTTATTACAAGTATGTAAAAGTTTAAAATTATTAGTATTGAACAAATATGTATTTTTGATGCAATGTTCCGCGAATCCCGTAA
Organism: Melolontha melolontha; assembly: GCA_935421215.2. Taxonomy (NCBI): domain Eukaryota; kingdom Metazoa; phylum Arthropoda; class Insecta; order Coleoptera; family Scarabaeidae; genus Melolontha; species Melolontha melolontha. Next base: position 141,537,366 of record OW285235.1, read on the forward strand.
TCATATTACCATGAAGAATAGAACTTCTATGCTCTTTAATACGTTCTTTTATAGAGTGTCCTGATTGGCCAATGTATATCGCATCACAATCACTGCAACTTAATTCATACACACCTGACTTATCACACAATTCTGTTTTTTCTTTATTATTTACTAAAATATTCCCTAAATTGACTTTATTCACTTGGATGACATTTAACCCTAATTTATTCAGTTTATTAGAAACTTTATTGCAATAAAGTTAAATTAATGTGAAAATGAATGTGAAATGTTTATACTCCTTCATGCCTTTTTGACAATGATTGCTTATATATTTACAGATGTTGCATATCATGAACCATCAGAAACAATAAGTGAGGATAGATGTTTATATTCAACTTATCGCCCTGAGGACACAAAAACAGAGAGAAGAGTTAATTGGATACTCGATAATGAGTTTGGCACAATAAAAACGGGAGAAAACAACACAGAAGAAAGAATAAAAGAGAGAGGAAAATCTGAAGAATTGCGCCCACCAACACCTGTAAGTTTACTTACTTTTGAATTAAAACATAATGAAGAGGCTTTAAAAGATGATAGTTTTTCAACTGATGGCTCATCAAGTGGATCGTCAGTAATTACTCATCGTAAAACTATCACTCTTATGAGAAAATACATCTATTCAGAAATTTATCATTCATCATCTATTGCTGAAACACAAAATCCATTTGAAAATATACGAGAAACTAATAAGGAAAAAAGTTCTTCTGTATTATGCCAATAAACATCTAGAAGTTCAGCTATTCCTGAACTGGAACATAATAGGGACCTATCAAATGAGGACAGTTGTTCAATTGTTGAAGCATCAGATATGTGTACTCAACGTTTCTATACGGCGAAACTATGAATGTTACGAGAACATATATCGAATCACTTAAAGATACATTTAATATTGAAAAAGAAAATGTCCCTGAAAAAATACAAAGGACTACCCGGCAAAAAAGTTCAGGACAGTGTTCTCAGCCTGAGATGGTGAAAGGTCGATTCCAAAATTCGAATTACCGATATATGGAAGAAGCTCTTAGTAGACAAAAAAAGAAAAGAACTGTGTGCAAATTTTGTAGAATAAACGTTACGAATTTTGAACGACATTTATCGAGACACCATTTAGAAGAAAAAGAAGTCAAAGATTTTCTTAAATTTCGTAAACGAATAGTCGGAGTAAAATATTTAAGAAGACATTACAAAAAGTGTGTGGTAAAGCCCTTTAATGATACCGGAAGAAAAGTACGTCACCGTGCATTTTCTCAAACATTGCCAGCTTGTGCCAATGATCAATCAAACGTAACTGCAATCTTAAGGGTAAAAAAATGAAGTGTTTAGTAGAATGGCATCGGATGAAATAGGATTTTTAGCTAGAATGGACCTATTGATTCGACATTTTGGAGTATTTTATTTGAAAAAACATAAACGCTCGCAGATTTCTCTCGCGTGCTCAAATCAAATGAGAGAGTGCTCTAGACTGCTACTTGAAATGCGCAGGCGAACTGGAAATCCAAGATTCTCTTTCATTGAAATTCTGGATTCTATTTTATTTGATGAAGTTGTTTTAAGTGCAAAAGCTATTAGCGGATTTTATGAAGAGAATAAAACCATAGAGATCCTAGTTTGGCTATGCACTTAGGTCCTACTTTACAGCAAATATGCGACCGTACAACGCATTTATTGTTAAAAGAAACTCCAGGATTCAAATGCGAAAATTTGGAAGATAAGTTGAAACGAACAAAGAGGTTTCGATTTCTAGTCCAAAGTCAATGGGGTAATGAAGTTCCCTCCTTAGCGTTAAAGGATTTAGCAGAAAAGAAATGGATTAAACCTGTTATGCTACCACTAACGGAAGATATAATGAAGTTCAGAGATCATATTTTAAATACAGCAAATAAGAGTGTTGCTTTGTTAAAAAACGATCATACTGATGCACAAGCTTATAAGAAATTAGTAGATGCGGCTTTAGCACTCACAATCTTGTTTAATCGAAGAAGAATCGGAGATGTCCAGTATGTTGAAATTGACACCTATTTAAAGAACTTTACAGCTAATGATCAAACTGAATTTTTGGAACAATTATCAGAATCTGAAAAGACATTAACAACAAGTTATAAACGCATAGTTGGAGGTGGAAAAGGTAGTCGTGCTATTGTGATATTATTCCCTGGTAATTTGCAAGAATACATTAACTTACTTCTTGAAATACGAAAAAAAAGTGATATAATACCGCCTCAAAATCTATATTTGTTTGCTTATCCTGGAGTTACTAACCAGTGGGTTAGAGGGGATATTGTATTGAAAAACTTTGCGAAATCCAGCAAAATACAAAATCCTGAATTAATGACATCAAATCGACTTAGAAAGCAAATTGCGACATTAATGCAAATTATAAATTTAAATAAACACGATTACTCTCAGTTTTCTAAGTTTATGAGCCACACCGAAAATACCCATAAAGAATTTTATGAAATAACACAAAACGCCTATCAAACGGCTAAAGTTGCAAAGTTGTTAAATTTATTTGATAAAGGAAAAGGATCGGAATATAGGAACATGACACTAGAGCGTATTGATATTGATCCAAGAAACGTATTAGTTGAATCTGATGATAATTCCGAAACTAAAGAGAGTACGATACCCGAAAACAGTCAAGTTTCTATTCTAGATGGAGAGGATACTCCACTAGAAAATACGCAAGTTTGTGCTGTAGATGACAATGGAGAAGCAGGGCCATCCGGTAATAAGGTAGAACCAAATATCAAAAAAACAAGTAACAGGATTAGATGGACAACCGAGCAAAAAAAAATTGTAAACTCACACTTTAATAAACAACATATTAAAGAAAAAAGGGCTCCCAAGAAGGCTGAATGTGAAAAGCTTAAAAACCTGTACGAGAAAATCTTAAATAATCTGGATTGAGTCAAAATTAAAACTTTCGTCTTTAATATATACAATCGACAGAACCTCGATCTGTAATAATTACAGATCGAGTAAATGTAATAATATTTAATTATTAAATTTTATTACACCAGTATTTGTTCTACCAAGTGCAACTTTATATTTGTAAATTTTATTCTATATTTTTTTATTATTTTGTATAGTTTTAACGAATGTTTTATAAATAAATTTAAAAAAATTATAAATAAATCAGTTGTAAACACGTAATTGTAAGCTTATTACGTAAGTTATAGTACACCACCCTGAACCTGTCAATCTTATTTGGATCGTTTCACAGTTTTAAATGCAGCTATAACTTTTATTTTATTATTAAATTTAAATAATACAGAAGTATAATAAAATCACCCGTGAATACTACGAAACCTAAATTTGTATAGTATAGTATAGTATTTTATTCTGAGAATAAGAAGTATTTATAAGTTAATAAATATTTTTGTTTTAAGAAGTACGTAGATATCTATAATATATGCGAATTAACATCCTACCAAATAATGTTGTCTTCTTAGGCAATACAAATAGGGAAACGATTCTATTGCTATACGCACGACAACTAAACTTATTACATTGTTGCCAAGAAAATGAGGCAATCTCGCGCTATGAACGTACGGAGCCAGTAACTACCTGCATGTATAATGTGTATAAAATAGTACTGCCATCTGCTGGGATGTCAATTCAACTAAAGAGTATGTGTATAGTTATTTTTGGCTCATTTTCACCTCCGACTAAAATTTCACCAGCTTGTAGAGAACTTCGCTACTGATGCAAAATCGCTGAAAACATTGAAATACGCTTTCGCCTCCGATTTCGGAGGCGAACTCGTCAAATCGGAGGCGAACTCTACCTATCTATATAACAGTCGGAGGTGTATAAATACTAAATGCATATATATATATATATATATATATATATATATATATATATATATATATATAGTAAACTCAATCAGTCGGTGATTAAAGGTCTGTTATACTTCAAAGTATATATATTTAAAAAACCCTACATGTTTCGGCAATGATGCCTTTATCAAGGATATAAAATATAAAATTTTATATCCTTGATAAAGGCATCATTGCCGAAACATGTAGGGTTTTTTTAAATACATATACTTTGAAGTAAAACAGACCTTTAATCGCCGACTGATTGAGTTTACCATATCATACCAAGGTCACGAAAATATTATATTTATATATATATATATATATATATATATATATATATATATATATACACATAGGTCCAGCCCGCTACGGGCTATACGCAACAATATACGTATGGAACGTAATGCGATGTGGCAACGCATGTACGATGCCACTCCGCGGGCGCATACATAAGTCCGATGATCGAGAGCAATAGATTGCCCGTCATTCGTATCTAGCTGTGACGTAAAGGTTGCAACAGTTGCAAGTTCAACTGTTTAGAATTTTCGAGACAATAACCCCTAGAAATCTCGAGGGAGTGAGGCGGAAGTTTTACAATAGGCTCGGCTATTGTTTGGGGAGAGAGGGCGGTATTTTCGAATCCTATATTTAGTGACATTCTTAGAATTAAAATTTATTTTGCAGAATTATTGATTTTTTTACTTTTATCTTTAAGAAAACGTTATTGTTTTTTTATTACTTAAAATTACTTTTCCGTAGCAGCTAAGAATACAATAATAATAACTTGGAGATATAACGACCATATTATATCTGAAACAAATGGGCAAATTACGTATACAGAACGAATATGCAAACGACTATATCTTTGCGCGGTTTAAGTCTTACTAAATTCATAACTCTGCAATGTATGGTAATGTAAGCTACTGCGCGTAGATGGGATTCGCTGTTGCCACTTATTGCTGGGTATGGCCCGTTGAGAGCTGGTCCTATCGGTATATATATACAACAATTGATAAATTATTGGAGTTTTTCGGCTTTTATATGAAATATTTACAAATATCAAGTTAATATGTATGTAATTGCAAAGTAAGGGGGGATGTAAACATTGCTGTCTACAAATTACAAAGCAAATCATACGAAATTTTTAATTGAAAAATTGTCTATGGATTGTAAACTAACAGTGCTAATAACACTGTTATTTTATAATGCATTTCTAAATAGCTTGAACCTAGGTCTATTGTTGGTGAGTGGTTAAACCAACAGTCCGGCAAACTGTAGACTTGAGTTCGAGTCCCAACATAGACAATTTTTTCAATTAAAAATTTCGTATGATTTGCTTTGTAATTTGTAGACAGCAATGTTTACATCCCCCCTTACTTTGCAATTACATACATATTAACTTGATATTTGTAAATATTTCATATAAAAGCCGAAACACTCCAATAATTTATCAATTGTTATATTTAATAAACGGCTAAGAAATTATCTAAACACTAAAACATCTAAACACTAAAAAATTAATTTAAATTCGGGTAAGCGGTCTGTCAATTAAAAAACTCCTTTATTCAATAACCCTATATTTCGCAACAGAATTTGTTGCTTCTTCTGGGGACAACTACAAGATTAATGAGAAAAATAACAAAAAATAAATAAGAGTATATAACAGTAGTAAAAATACTTACAAAATGTGGAGTTGAAAAATAATAAAATTGACGTACAAAAAATAAAAATGATTAGATTAAAAAAAAATACAGTATCTATCGAAGCAAGCCTTAAGAACTTTTAAAAAACATGTATATGTAAAAGTTAAAACATGAAAAATAAAAAATATAATGCAATATAAATTTAACAAAATATGGACCAAATAACAAAACGACTTAAGATGGTCAACTACTAACAGTCAAACCAAGTATATTAAAATAAATTATACTAAGACCATTAGTATCAGATCTATAATTTGTTATTTGTGTCTCTGTTAATATGGACCATTTCTAAAAAGGTTCTTTTTTTAAGGTTATTTTCAACGTCTAACATCTTAACATCAACAAAATTGAAAATATACTTTCAATTTTCAACGTCTAAGATCTTAACGTCAACAAAATTGAAAGTATACTTTCAATTTTGTTGACGTTAAGATCTTAGACGTAGAAAATAACCTTAAAAAAAGAACCTTTTTAGAAATGGTCCACATTAACAGAGACACAAATAACATAAATTATAGATCTGATACTAATGGTCTTAGTATAATTTATTTTAATATACTTGGTTTGACTGTTAGTTGACCATCTTAAAGCGTTTTGTTATTTGGTCCATATTTTGTTAAATTTATATTGCATTATATTTTTTATTTTTCATGTTTTAACTTTTACATATACATGTTTTATAAAAGTTCTTAAGGCTTGTTTCTATAGTTACTGTATTTTTTTTTTTGTACGTCAATTTTATTATTTTTCAACTCCACATTTTGTAAGTATTTTTAGTACTGTTTTATACTCTTATTTATTTTTTGTTATTTTTCTCATTAATCTTGTAGTTTTCCCCAGAAGAAGCAACAAATTCTGTTGCGAAATATAGGAATATTGAATAAAGGAGTTTTTTAAGTGACAGACCGTTTACCCGAATTTAAATTAATTTATATATATATATATATATATATATATATATATATATATATATAGTGGTAATGAATCCTGAATCCAAATTTTCTTTCTTTCTTATAATCCTAAAACACCATGTATATATATATATATATATATATATATAGTAAATTCAATTTGTTAGCGATTTAAGGTCTGGCTTTACTTCAAAATGTATATATTTAAAACAATCTTACATGTTTCGGCAAATGATGCCTTTTTCTAAGAATATAAAATATAAATGACAGTATATTAATGTCATAGTTATACATTTATAGTTGCCATGGATAAAATTATTCAAAGATACATTCCAGTTTAGTAATAATTAAAGACGACAGACTATGTGCCCCAGCAGTGGCGTTGCGTGGAGAGTTTAACAGAATAACAGTGCGCTTACTTAAAAATAAATATATCGAATCCCTATACAAAACGTTAAGAAAAAACATAAATAACTTACCCAACATGTTTACATTGTTGCAAAAAAATGCGGATATGCGCGATGAAAAAACTGCACCATAATATATGTTTCTGTATTAGTCTCGGAAAGGTTCGTACGTAGCGACGTATATATATGTTTATATACAGAGAAGGATTGTTCGACGTTGAGAGATGTTATATTTGCATAGTTAAAGCGCTCTTTGTATCTGTACAACGGATCTTCAGTATTGGTAAAAAGTTGCCCTAATTTTGTAAAATCTACATTTTTATCTAATACACTGTTAAATTTTTCACGGACACAATCACTTTTTTTCATCTTCAAGGATATGCAGCACTAGTTTTACGTGGTCAATAATTGCTAATGAGTCCGTTAAGGACAGCGCAGTTTTCTGTAAATTTTTTATTGCGTCCAGTATTGGAACGTAACTGTCGTAAATAATTTTTAAATTTGCTGCAACTTGAGGATTGTTAAATTGAACCTGGCTGAGCCGTATTGCAGCTGCTTCTTTGGCATCTAGTTGTAAAATCACTGATTTAATTTTTTTCAAAATGTTTATAATAATAAAATGCTGCTTCTAACCAAGTACCCCATCGTATAAGAATTGGTTGCGGCGGCTCGGATATATCAGGACACAGCGAATGAAATAGCCGAACCCGTTTCGGAGATTTAAGAAAAACCGCTTTCGTTTGTCCTATCAGTTGATCCACATCAGGATAAGTTGTACGTATAGTGTTTGTTACAAGGTGTAAAGCGTGAAGCAAACATGTGACATGCAGCAGGTTTGGTTGAATCGTTTTGAGTAAGTTTGCCGTGGAACACATAACCTTGGCAGCATCGGTAACTAACATTAACACTTGCTTCGGTAAAATCTCAAATTTGTGTAGTGTTTGTATTAATACATCATATATCGCTCTGGCAGTACACCCTTGCATTCGTTTACAGGTTAGTAAATAAGGAGGAGAAGGTCCTTGCGGAGTCAGCGTCCGTACTAGAATGGCTAGGATGGACTGTTTTTTAATATCTGTAGTTTCGTCTATTGTTCACCACAGGATTTTTTTTTACCGTATTTTTCGTACAATTTACAATTCTCTCACGCACTGACGGTACGTAATTCCGTAGCGTACTTCTTGCTGGTAATTTCCACGAAGGACTGTATTTCTTCCAAAACTGACGAAACATTGCGTGTTCCACTTTCTGCATTGGTATATTGGTCGCAATTAACATCATTGTTAAATCACACACAAATTTATTATATGATCTGCGTCCACTATTATTCAATTTATGTTTGTCACTATTTATATGTCTTTGGCACTGACTTGCTTTCCAAGTTAATAAAGTTGTTTCACAAACTAAACATTTCACTACGGTACCGTCATATATTAAATCGGGAAACCGATGTAAAAATTTCTTTACTACGTTAGCATGCAACCGAGTTGATGCATTGTTTCTACGCACTTCCGACATTTTCAACACGATCGTGTTAACAATGTATCGCTTAAAACGTCTCAACGGCAACTGAATTGATCGTCGTACGCCTCTACTCGATCCCTCCACATCACGGTACTGTTCGGGCACAGAGTCTGCCGTCTTTAGTAATAATAAATCATGCCTTAGTATTCTAAAATATATAGACAACAAAAACATGGAAAAGCAAGACATGAGTTATTATGATGTATGCAATTTACCATAATAATATACAGTGCTTCTCAAAAGTCCCCTCCCCCCCCTCTTATCTTTGGAACGATTATACATACACATGTGAAATTTGGAAACTGAATATTATAGGTTATAAACTTCCCTACTAGTGATGATAGATGACGAAATCGTCATAGATGACGTCACAAGGCCATTGTGACCAATAATTTTAAATGGAACGCTACGGCAAGCGACACCTCTTTTAAAAGGTATCGAAAAAACCTATTCAATGATATAACTTTCTTTGTGTTTGAGGCAGTTTTAATGGCTCATTAGTAAACATGAAAATTTAAATTCAATTCAGTATGATATTAAATACAGATTTAAGAAACAGTATGTACTTAAAGAAATTGCTCGAAGTGACCTCCATTTACTTCCTGACAGTAAAATATCCTATTTTTAAACTCTTCTCGTACTTATTCAAATGTGTCTGCGGAAACAGCCTCACATTCTGCAACAATACGTTGTTTTAAAACGTCAAATTGTCAAGTTAATACTAAAATTCCAAATTCAAGCTCCGCCTATGGTTAGTTGTCAAATAATCTGACGTTTTTGTTAGTCTCCAATATTCGACGTTTTTGTAATTGTCAAAGTTTTTGTACATTTAATAATTTATGTATTGTTGATTGAACGTCTCACTGTTTTTACAGCTTATGGTACTTTTAATATTTTTGTACATTTTAATAATTTGTTAAACTGTTGTGAGTCGAAAGTTTAAGTGCCTCAAGAAGCGAAATAGTACGTGATTTAGGTGATAAAGTAGCAGCGGTCCTAATTCTTGGGGAAACTAGACAAAATATTCATGCAGCAGAACGCATTTTTAATGAGAGGTTTCCCGATCGCCCCATTTCGAGGACTTATTTAAGGGAGCTTCTTCGTAAGTTTGGAACAACGGGTAGTGTTAATGATGCGAAACGATCTGGCAGACCACAAATTTCTGATGAGAAAAAAATTGATATACTGGCAGAAGTAAGAGTTAATCCTACTTATTCAACAACTCAAGTTACATCTACCTGTGAAGTTAGTCGAAGTACAGTACACAGGGTGGTGAAAAAATACAAATTTCATCCATACAAATTAAAAATGGTTCATCAACTCTCAGACGACGACCCAGACCGAAGACTAGAATTTTGTGAAAATATGGAAACTAAAATTAACCAACAGCCAGACTACGTCAAAACAATTTGTTTTAGTGACGAAAGTACTTTCTATCTAAATGGAAATGTAAATACACAGAATGTGAGGTATTGGAGTGACGCAAATCCTCACCTGTTTCGTGAAACACATACCCAATTTCCCCAGAAGGTGAATGTTTGGGCAGGTATCCTGGGAAACCACATCGTTGGGCCTCTTTTTTTAAATACTAATTTAACTGGTGAGGTTTATCTGGAGATGTTGCAAAACGCAATAGAACCGTTAATCCTTGAAATTTTGGAAGATAATCCAGATGAATTCGGCAATTTGGAAATAACATTCCAACAGGATGGTGCTCCTCCACACTATTACGGTGCAGTAAGACGGTATTTGCATGAGGAGTATCCTGGTATATGGATTGGACGACGAGGTTCAACGGAATGGCCACCTCGATCACCGGACCTCACACCTTTGGATTTTTTTCTGTGGGGGTACCTTAAATCGAAGGTTTACGCCACTGAACTTGACAATATTGACGTTTTAAAACAACATATTGTTGCAGAATGTGAGGCTGTTTCCGCAGACACATTTGAAGAAGTACGAGAAGAGTTTAAAAATAGGATATTTTACTGTCAGAAAGTAAATGGAGGTCAGTTCGAGCAATTTCTTTAAGTACATACTGTTTCTTAAATCTGTATTTAATATCATACTGAATGGAATTTAAATTTTCATGTTTACTAATGAGCCATTAAAACTGCCTCAAACACAAACAAAATTAGTATCATTGAATCGGTTTTTTCGATACCTTTTAAAAGAGGTGTCGCTTGCCGCAGAGTTCCATTTATAATTATTGGCCACAATGGCCTTGTGACGTCATCTATGACGATTTCGTCATCTATCATCACTAGTAGGGAAGTTTATAACCTATAATATTCAGTTTCCAAATTTCACTTGTGTATGTATAATCGTTCCAAAGATAAGAGGGGGGGAGGGGACTTTTGAGAAGCACTGTATGTTGCTGTTATATAATTATATACCTTATGTTATTTAAATATCTATACATTTGCTTATCATTCTGACAGTTCCGTGTTTTGATCCCTGACTCGCTGTCCGAGTATGTTTTCGTGGTTTTCCTTCTCATTTAAGGCAAATGCCGACAGCTTAACTCATGTCTAGTTTTTCCCTGTTTTTGTTGTCTATCTATTTTAGAGGCATTATTTATTATTATTAAACTGGAATGTATCTTTGAATAATTTTATCCATGGCAACTACAAATGTATAAGTATGACATTAATATAGTGTCATTTATATTTTATATTCCTTGAGAAAGACATCATTTGCCGAAACATGTAGGATTGTTTTAAATATATACATTTTGAAGTAAAACCAGGTCACGAAATAATTATCTTTATATATATATATATATATATATATATATATATATATATATATATATATATATACTTGTGTGTGTGTGTGTAATTTATGAATGGTAATCTTTAGGCTTAAGTGTAATTTTTAATTTTGTGTAAGCAATAGCTTTTTCTAAAAATCGAGCAAATTATATTAAATTATTTTGCAACAATCCTTAATTTTATGTTTCCTCAAATATTTTATTTGATCTTGTGCATTCTTGACTTTAGTTGAGAATCTATTACATAAGGACTTGGATCAGTATCTTTCCAAACTTACCACCACTGTGATCATGTTTCTATCTATGAATCGAAATAAATCTTCTATTATTATCCTCTTGCACACTAACAAGTAAATTGTTTTGCGTTACATTTGTTCTGAAGGCATAATGAATACGTATAAGAAAGAATTATTCGGAGTCTTCCAACAGGATTCTTTTATTGGCAGTTTACAATATTCACCACGATTGCACAAAAATAAATACGGAAATGTATTCTTTTGCACGCCTCACATCGCTTGGCATCTATTAAAGAACGCATTTTATTAAGATGGTTCGGTTATTATAATAAACTCTTAACCAATTTTTGCATATATTTCGGACAGAGGGAGGCGTATTAGATATCATCTCTAATAAGCCTCTCTCTTTCTAAACTATTTTGGTAATACACGGAGAGGGACTCGAAGATCTCTCTTATTTTCGGGATACAGAGCGCCGGCAGCAATGTTTTGTAAATTAACAATATGACCTAAAATGACGTTTGTAAACCGTTGTTTTCTGGATTGTAAGGGATATTAAGGACACATTAGTGTTAAACACTTTGGGATGCTAAAAGGAACGTAACTGAGATACTACAGAATATTACATTTATTAGATAGTTAAAATATAGTATTAAGTATCGAACTTGCTTGTTTGTAATATTAAGTAAACTAGATATTTTAGAATAGAAGAAATATTGGAAATATTATAATGAACACTTTTTCTATTATTTAGTTTCCGAAAATGATCAAATTAAATGTAATGAATTTGAAAATTTAGTTTACAAATTATTTGCAGGTCATGGTGAAATAGGCGATGTTTACTATAAATATTTCTTGTAAAATATAGTATGCTATAAAACAATATCCATCTTATCCAGTTCGTATTTTTTTTTTACACTTTATTCCGTCCAATAGAGTGAATCATCAGAATAATGTAATTCTATGTACATATCTAACAATTAATTCATAGTGAACGAGTATCTTTAAATATTAAAAATAAAGTCCTCTTTAAACTAGTTAGTTATCTTTTTTAAGGATAAAATTACTACTAAAATTATTACTAAAAGGCGAGTTTCTTTAATTTCGGACATAAGTTCAATATCATATTATTTACTCTTTTTACCTTTGCTAATTTTTACTTTTGTCTATAATGTTAAGATTTTATTTCTATTCAATATTGTTATTGTGGAAAAACTTAAAAGCATTACTACCGAATAAAAGTAAAAATGTTAACAGTGAAATAAAATTCAGTGACGGAGCTACGGCTGTCGCGAAGGAGATTGCCCATAAATTTAATAACTTTTTCGTTAACAGTATTGAAAATATTGTGAGAGATATACCTAGGTCGATGGATTATCCAAAGATACTCGATAATATTAATGCGCCCGTACAAATGGATTGCTTTACTGCTATATCGATGGCGTCTTTAAAATCTATATTAAAATCTATGAAGTGTACTGGAGAGATAGGTGACGGAATATCAATAAACGTTTTAAGAGATTCCTGTGAAGTAGTTGCTGACAGGTTTCTCGATGTTATAAATACGTCACTTCGAACTGGTAAATTCACTGAAGATTGGAAAACGACATATGTGACGCCAGTACCTAAGGTTAACGGAACGTGTTGGCATGAGGAATTTAGACCTATTAACTTAGTAGCTCCATATGACAAAGCTTTGGAAACGTGTGTAAAAGTCCAATTAATGGAATATTGTGAAAAAAATTCTCTAATTGAGTCGAATCAGTCGGGGTTCAGAAAATATCATTCGTGTGAAACGGTTGTGCTGAGTGTTTGCGATGCGTGCGCGAAAGTAATTGATAAAGGCAAGTTTGTTTTGACTGTATTCTTAGACTTCAAGAGGGCTTTTGAGACTGTTGACAGAGCCTTGTTGTTGTGTAAATTAAATAAAATGGGAATATCTGGATTAGCATTAGGATGGTTTGAATCGTACCTAAGTAATAGATATCAAGTAGTCAAATATAAAAATGAGATGTCTGATAAGATTATTACAAAATACGGAGTGCCCCAGGGAACAGTGTTAGGCCCACTATTGTTTATTCTGCACGTTAATGATATAGTCAAAGCGGTTGATAATTGCGAAATATGTATGTTTGCTTACGACACCATGATCTATATCAGGGGTGGCCAAACTTTTGACCTCTGAGGTCTACTTGTGTTCAAAAATGTTTCTTGCGGGCGACTCTAAGGTAGAGTTTACAAGAGAGAAATAAAACATTTTAGCGATAAGTTAGTAAGTATTTTTCTATTATATACTATCTATTATATGTATTAGGTTTTTGGGTGGATATTTGGCACTGCATATTCTCCACAAGTTTATTATATTGAGGAGTGTAAGAACTAACTGCGATGAGCAAAACAGGAAGTTAAATGGGCATCTGTTAAACGAGAACGATGTTTGGTTTTTATTGTATTCATAGTAGAAAATGTCGATTCGCAAAGATAGCTGGAACCAAAAAACGAAGTCAAATATAAGGCAACCTTTCTTAGGCATGGGAACTTTTCTTTGCAAATCAGTTTCCAAAAATAAGTATTACTGCCAAATGCTCTTGCTTTCAGAAATATGTCGCATCTCATTTTAATTATTTCTTCTTCCACCACAACAGATTCAGAATCAGTTAACTTGCCGATTTTTGCAGTCAAGCTGTGAAGGTCATTGCTTTCATTAAAAGGGAATGTCATGAAACTTAGCACTTCTTCGAAAGCGAAGAAATCCAAAAACCTTCTTTCGAACTCCAGTTGCAAGTTCTCCAGCTGTCTGGCGAAAGTTTCAAAGTCCCGATTTGAGTTGTGCGTGCATTCTTCTTCCATGTTTTTATAGTTTCTTAGTTCACCTCGTCTTAATTGAGATGCATGCACTTGAATTTGACTTTTAAATGTTTTAATCAAAGTTGTCATATCAATCACATTCCTGTCTTTTCCTTGAAGATTTAAGTTCAACTGATTGAGTTTCTCCGTTATGTCACAAAGAAAGGCGAGCTTCATGAGCCATTTTTCATCTTCAAGCTCAGGTACATTTTCTTCTTTCGAATGTTTTGATTTCTGGCAGTAATTGGCGAAACCTCTTCAAAAAAGCACCACGGCTAAGCCACCTAACATCTGTATGTAGCAAAAGACCCGAGTGTTCGGCTTCAGTCTCTTCAAGTAAAGCTCGAAATTGACGCCTTTGCAAACTTCTGGCTCGAATAGAATTAACTATTTTAAAGGCAATTTTCATGATAATATCCGAGTCAAGAATTTTAGAGCACAAAACTTGCTGGTGTATGATGCAGTGATAGTTGGTGAAACTTGGAATGTTGTCATCATTTTTACACAATGAAATAAAACCAACTCTTTGTCCCAGCATAGCCAGTGCTCCCTCTGTCGTAATAGCAACTATTTCGTGAATCGGAAACTCAGTTTTTTCTACAAAATCTTTAAAAGATCTGTAGATATCCTCACCTCTTGTTTACCCTTCAATGGAATCATCGTCAATAATTCATCTTTTGACGTCATATCTTCAAAAACTAGACGCACGAAAATGCACAATTCGGAAGTGTCCGTCACATCGGTGGATTCATCGAATTGTAGTGACCAAAAACTACATTTTTGCAAGTCTTAAGCAATTGTTCCAAATTTCCACTTAATGCTTCACTTCGTCGCATCACAGTGTTTCGTGACAGAGAAATGACATTTATGGCTGAAATAATTTCTTTCTTATTTTTAAAGTCATTAAACAGTACTTCTCCAGCTCTCCGCATGGCTTCCTTGATCATTTCTCCATCTTCAAAAGGTTTCTTTCGTTTTATCAATATTTCCGTAACAGCAAATGACGCCAGTGTAGCAGCTTTTGATTTCAAGCCTGGTTTCGTAAAAAAAGATTGTTGCGCACTTAAGCTGCTTTTTAATTCTCGTACATTTACCTTCCGAATTTCACTGCCAAATGGAAAATCTGTGGCGTATTTGGAATGTGTAGTTTTAAAGTGCCTTTCCACATTTGCTCGTTTCGGTAATGCTACACTTGAATTACAAATTAGGCACACACATTTGTCGTTGACCATCACGAAAAAAATTCCTGTTCCCACTCACTGTGATAATAGTAAGTCTTACTTTTTTTTGCACTTTAACCAGATGGCACACTCATTTTATTAAATAAAAGTCACAAACTCACAAAGGTCCCTGCGTTACTTAGTATTGTTACGCCGCTGCCTGACGAATTTCACGTGAGGAACGAACGAACGAACGATGTCGACCGAGAGTTCGGTATTCACAGTCACAACGCATACGTCTGTCCAAACGCACTCAGTCCAGGACTCTTCACGCACTTTTTATCGTTTCGTATCGCTTCTGAATTCAAACTGACTGGCTGTGTATATGAGTCCATTTAATTTTGTTTTGTAGTCGGAGTTGCCTCCATTTCCACTCCATTGTTTTGTATTTCCCAGGGTTGTGACGTGTTTGTGTCTGATTAATAAATAATCGTGTGTTTTTGTGCGGTCCTGTGTTGCGTGTGTTTAGTCTGTGTGTTTGTCGCCTTTTTTGCGTTTAAGTCACTGGTCATCGGTTTTTTACGTTTCAGTCATGTGTGCGTTTACTGTTTGTTGTTGTAAAGAGTAATTATTTTCTGTGTTTGCGTTACAAAGTATTGTATCTGTTGTGTTGTTGCGTTTGTAGAGTGTAATGTTATTAGCATATTGCCTAAGGCAAGTGCTAATTCGTCAATTGTGTTAGGTGTTGTGTTATTTTGTTTTTGTGTCCAGGGGTTAGTTGTTGGGGGTGGTGCTGGTATGTAATTGGGTTTGGGTGTGGTTTTGTTTACAGGGTTATTTGGGTTGTTAGGACAGTTAAGGAAAGTAGATAGGTGAGGACCACCGCAGTTTACACACTTTGGTGGCGTTGTTTTGGGTTTTGTACATAGGTGTGTTGAGTGTTCGTCTCCGCATTTCATACATTTATAGTGTACGTTACAGTGTCTTTGTTGATGTCCGAAAGTCTGACATTTGTGGCATTGCATTATGGCTGTCCGTCTGTTTAATGACTCGATTTTAATTGTGAGTCCGCAGCAGTCGTGTATGTTGTAAATTAATTTATAATGTCTCGTCAGTTCGATTAAAACAAGTGGTGCAGGTATGCCGCGTTTACCGTTCATTCGTTTGATTTTTAATGTCGGGTAGCCCTGGTCAGTCAAGTCGTTTGTAATGTCTGTGTCAGTGATAAAGGTAGGAATGCCTCGCATAACTACCTTTAGTGTTTTTTCGCTTCGTAATTGAAACGTGTAAAATTGAATGTGTTCTGTGTTGAGTATGTGTTTAAGTGTGCGGTAGTCTTCGTTAGTTTTCGGTTCGATGTGAATGCCAGGTTTCACAAGTTCGTTTTGTACTGTGTTAATGTTATGTGTTTTAAGTATTTGTCGTACATATGCCCATTTGTCTTTGTCTGTTATTATGATTGGTGCGATTTTGTGTGTTTTGCGTGTTTCCGTGTTTGTGTTTTGTGTGTTTTTTTTTGTGTTTGTTTTGTCACTAAACCTGGGTGTGCTGTTTGATGTTGACGGTTGTGGGGTGAATTTTTTGTTTCGATTGGTGGCGTTGTGTGGTCGGTTTTCTGTCTTTTTGTTATTTTTTCCGGGTGTCTGAATGCGTCGTTTTCGATTTTCGGTTCCGGTTGGCTCTTCTTCGATTTTACGGGAGACTTTTCTTTTTCTTGTTTTTCTGTGGAGTTGCTTGTTAACTCAATTTGAATGGTCAGTTCTTCTGGGTTAACCATTAATAGTTGCCCTGTTTTTTGTAATAGATCCTGGATATCTGCTTCTTCGGTGATTTGGTCGATAAAATTTTGGAAATCTTCACGCATCTTGGGTGAATATTGGTCCACGAATTCGGGGTTTATCATCAGGTTGGTTATTGTTCTCGCTTGTCCGGCCATTGCTTCCGGTTTCACGTGACGAATGTCGTCGTAGGTTCTCTCAAATACGATACTGCTAGTTCAGATATTGCAGTGAGAATGACTGACTGTGGCTTCCGCCAGCTATTTATATTATATGATGGGATTAGCGACATCTAGAAATTTCGAGAAATAACTCGCGAACCCACACAGCGTTCGCTCGCGCATCTTCACGAATCTTCCATCGCCGCCGTCGATATTGTTCTATGCAAGTTAGTACTACCTAATGAAACTAGATGGCGTAACTTGCACTGCGCTACGACCAAAGCGCGTGGGTAGTTATTGGCGCGAATACACTTGATCTTTTTTATCTTCTTTTTCAGTTTATTTATTTATCTCTTAGGGGCTACCTAAATCGCCTTCGCGGTCGACCGGTAGACCGCGGTCGACTTCTTGGCCGCCCCTGATCTATATAGTTGGTGTTGATATTAGGGACATGGTGGATAGCATGACTGTCCAATTAAATAAATTGTATAAATGGGTATGTGCGAATAATATGGCACTGAATTTCAGTAAAACTAAGTTCATGATAATTGGTACTAAATATAAGATTTCTAAATTGAATTTTAATGATGTAGATTTGTCTATGGACTCCAAGAAAATAGACAGAGTTGAGAATATGAAATATTTGGCGGTAATATTTAATACTAATTTAGATTTTAAAACTCACCTTCAATACCTATCTAATAAAATTTCCAAGAAAATATTTTTCTTAAATAGATTTAGTCATAATTTGTCACTGTATGCCCGACTGTTGTTGTTTTAATCCTTAATAGCACCACATTTTGATTTTTGCTCTGCCATTTTATTTAGTATAAATGGGAATGAGATGCAGCAACTCCAAAAACTACAGAATAAGGCTTTGCGAATAGTATTAAAATGTAACAGATATACCCCAATTAATCTAATGCTAGAAACTTTAAGTTTATTAAGTGTAAAACAATACATAGTATATAGGACAATCGTTTTAATCTATAAAATTAAAATTGGAATAATGCCTCCTTACTTAAGTGGAAAATTGACAACGGTCGATCAAATTCACAACTACGGAACTAGAAATATCAACGATTATTATATTGAAAACTATAATAGGGTGGAAACAACCAAGAATGTGTTTGTGAGCGGACTGAAACTGTTTAATAGTTTACCTACGCACATGAAATCCAGTGGTAGTTTGAATAGATTTAAGATCCTTGTAATTGAATTTGTTAGGGAAAACTTTTAGTTTAAGTCTTCTGTTATTGTTCTAACTTTCATAGTTTATATTTTCAAAATTTATTGTGCATGTACATACCAGTTGTTAACTAAAGTTATATTATATATTATCACTTGATAGTTACAGTTCAATCCTTTAATGATAGAAATTACTACCACGATAGAGTATTAGTAGAGACTCATACTTTTATTTTCGTAAACTTTCACTTTTTATAATTAAACTTTGTAACTTTATTTTAATACCAAGAAAACCAATGGTGCACAGAAAACGCCGAATAGGAGTTAAAACAAGTTGCTTTATCTCCTAAGATAATACTGTTCCAATTAGGATTTAAATTTATTTGTAGACATTTATTAACATGTTGTTACGATAATAGTAATTTAGGTCATTGGTCCTCTCCATTGTATCTTATTTTCACGTAACTTTGGAAGAATTATCATTCTATTGTTATTTATATTTCGCTTAATTAATAGCTGCTAATTTTGTGTTGATATTAGTATTGGATTCTTTTTTACTAAATAAATAAATAATAACCTGATCTTATAAACTCAGCGTTACTGGTTTTAAACTTTGTTGTGATAAAACATCTTTAGTTTTAGATGTTGCAATCTCTTTTTTTATTAATTCTACAAATCAATTTAACAAATTTTGTTGTGAATTTGTATGCTATAGTGGCCTTTAGTTGAAGCATGTAGAAATATAGACTACATTCTCTTAAAATACAGAGTATTCATTATATTTATTGTCTTGTCAATGTAAATTCAAAAATAAAACTAAAAATAACAATATTTAGTGAGAGATATGCAAGACTAATAAATGTACCTTCATTTCCTAGAAAGGGAGTCTAAACCCAATTTATATGAGATACGCTCTTGTGTTAACTGATGTACTTTTTACGGTGGAAATTTCAGATGAAGTTTAAGATCTATTTTCAGCATAATACCCTTTGCCTTTGCCGATAATCCAAGTCAATTATTGGTTCCTTCCGTATAAACGGTATTTACCTTTATTAAGTAATAAAGTACCTTCCGTGGAAGAAAGATTCAATTCAAATTAAATACGGCTTTACCAAGATGAATTTACAGCTCTCATGCTGTATTTAATTATTTTGACAATATTGTTTGGTACAGCTTCATGGAGCCAAATAGTTTAAAACCAAAAATTCATGAAATATTACTTTAAATTGATATAATATTTCGTATAAAATTCGAAAATAAATTATATATTCTGATGTTTTCTTTATTGCTCCATTGTTGTCATTATATATTGGAACATTATTTTATTTTTACAATCTTTCATAGGTTATTTGCATATGTACTATAGAGTGATCCTTATTTTGAAACTAATAATTTTTCGCTGTGCCCTATAAAATGTGTAAAAGTTCGGTGAATGTAAATGGTCATGTATTTCAACATTATTGCTCGGAATTCATATTGAAGCAACACAATATGTAATTAGTTATACAGAGGTCTTTACTGTGCCTTTATCAAATCACAAATTAATTTCTTCTAATATTCTTATTTTCATTTCCTGCTTTCAACTTTTGTCCTGTTACCTTAAGGTATATTATCTGTCACGTTACGTTTATCAGAATAATTGAAACATACATGACTGGGTAAAACCCCACCAGTTTTATATAATACAAAGGTATTTTTATTAATATAAAATATTATTAAAAATCTGGTGTGAAGAACACAAATACAGGTTCACTCTTTCACAATATTTTTTGTGAACGTGTCCGAACATATCTCTCCCCAGAGACGGAGATATGTAATTTTTAATATTATATATTATTAAAAATACCTTTGTATTATAGAAAAGTGGTGGTGTTTTTACCCACTCATGTATGTTTCAATTATTCTGATACATTACACATGCGGTTAGTCCGTAGTATGAGTAAAGACACAAACAAAATGCAGTTTCTAGAGAGACGGCTGTGCCATCTTTGGAAGGGCGTCACTGGTTCGCATTGGTAATGTGGACAGGGCGAGGTACTTCGGCTGTCTGAGAACAGGCAGCCCTGAATTTACTTCTACGCTCGGTCTCGGTCTGAATAATTTCTGTGATATGGCGATGTCATTCTTTTTTGTGAATGTGTCTAAAGATATCCTTTCTCCAGCAGGGGCGTACCGATAAGCCTGTAGAGAGGCGATATACGTGTCTCTACAGGCTTAGTTTTATTTTTGAATTTACATTGACAAGACAATAAATATAATGAATACTCTGTATTTTAAGAGAATGTAGTCTATATTTCTACATGCTTCAACTAAAGGCCACTATAGCATACAAATTCACAACAAAATTTGTTAAATTGATTTGTAGAATTAATAAAAAAAGAGATTGCAACATCTAAAACTAAAGATGTTTTATCACAACAAAGTTTAAAACCAGTAACGCTGAGTTTATAAGATCAGGTTATTATTTATTTATTTAGTAAAAAAGAATCCAATACTAATATCAACACAAAATTAGCAGCTATTAATTAAGCGAAATATAAATAACAATAGAATGATAATTCCTCCAAAGTTACGTGAAAATAAGATACAATGGAGAGGACCAATGACCTAAATTACTATTATCGTAACAACATGTTAATAAATGTCTACAAATAAATTTAAATCCTAATTGGAACAGTATTATCTTAGGAGATAAAGCAACTTGTTTTAACTCCTATTCGGCGTTTTCTGTGCACCATTGGTTTTCTTGGTATTAAAATAAAGTTACAAAGTTTAATTATAAAAAGTGAAAGTTTACGAAAATAAAAGTATGAGTCTCTACTAATACTCTATCGTGGTAGTAATTTCTATCATTAAAGGATTGAACTGTAACTATCAAGTGATAATATATAATATAACTTTAGTTAACAACTGGTATGTACATGCACAATAAATTTTGAAAATATAAACTATGAAAGTTAGAACAATAACAGAAGACTTAAACTAAAA
Source organism: Melolontha melolontha (assembly GCA_935421215.2). Classification (NCBI taxonomy): domain Eukaryota; kingdom Metazoa; phylum Arthropoda; class Insecta; order Coleoptera; family Scarabaeidae; genus Melolontha; species Melolontha melolontha. Next base: position 141,558,905 of record OW285235.1, read on the forward strand.
GTTTTCCCTAACAAATTCAATTACAAGGATCTTAAATCTATTCAAACTACCACTGGATTTCATGTGCGTAGGTAAACTATTAAACAGTTTCAGTCCGCTCACAAACACATTCTTGGTTGTTTCCACCCTATTATAGTTTTCAATATAATAATCGTTGATATTTCTAGTTCCGTAGTTGTGAATTTGATCGACCGTTGTCAATTTTCCACTTAAGTAAGGAGGCATTATTCCAATTTTAATTTTATAGATTAAAACGATTGTCCTATATACTATGTATTGTTTTACACTTAATAAACTTAAAGTTTCTAGCATTAGATTAATTGGGGTATATCTGTTACATTTTAATACTATTCGCAAAGCCTTATTCTGTAGTTTTTGGAGTTGCTGCATCTCATTCCCATTTATACTAAATAAAATGGCAGAGCAAAAATCAAAATGTGGTGCTATTAAGGATTAAAACAACAACAGTCGGGCATACAGTGACAAATTATGACTAAATCTATTTAAGAAAAATATTTTCTTGGAAATTTTATTAGATAGGTATTGAAGGTGAGTTTTAAAATCTAAATTAGTATTAAATATTACCGCCAAATATTTCATATTCTCAACTCTGTCTATTTTCTTGGAGTCCATAGACAAATCTACATCATTAAAATTCAATTTAGAAATCTTATATTTAGTACCAATTATCATGAACTTAGTTTTACTGAAATTCAGTGCCATATTATTCGCACATACCCATTTATACAATTTATTTAATTGGACAGTCATGCTATCCACCATGTCCCTAATATCAACACCAACTATATAGATCAGGGGCGGCCAAGAAGTCGACCGCGGTCTACCGGTCGACCGCGAAGGCGATTTAGGTAGCCCCTAAGAGATAAATAAATAAACTGAAAAAGAAGATAAAAAAAATCAAGTGTATTCGCGCCAATAACTACCCACGCGCTTTGGTCGTAGCGCAGTGCAAGTTACGCCATCTAGTTTCATTAGGTAGTACTAACTTGCATAGAACAATATCGACGGCGGCGATGGAAGATTCGTGAAGATGCGCGAGCGAACGCTGTGTGGGTTCGCGAGTTATTTCTCGAAATTTCTAGATGTCGCTAATCCCATCATATAATATAAATAGCTGGCGGAAGCCACAGTCAGTCATTCTCACTGCAATATCTGAACTAGCAGTATCGTATTTGAGAGAACCTACGACGACATTCGTCACGTGAAACCGGAAGCAATGGCCGGACAAGCGAGAACAATAACCAACCTGATGATAAACCCCGAATTCGTGGACCAATATTCACCCAAGATGCGTGAAGATTTCCAAAATTTTATCGACCAAATCACCGAAGAAGCAGATATCCAGGATCTATTACAAAAAACAGGGCAACTATTAATGGTTAACCCAGAAGAACTGACCATTCAAATTGAGTTAACAAGCAACTCCACAGAAAAACAAGAAAAAGAAAAGTCTCCCGTAAAATCGAAGAAGAGCCAACCGGAACCGAAAATCGAAAACGACGCATTCAGACACCCGGAAAAAATAACAAAAAGACAGAAAACCGACCACACAACGCCACCAATCGAAACAAAAAATTCACCCCACAACCGTCAACATCAAACAGCACACCCAGGTTTAGTGACAAAACAAACACAAAAAAAACACACAAAACACAAACACGGAAACACGCAAAACACACAAAATCGCACCAATCATAATAACAGACAAAGACAAATGGGCATATGTACGACAAATACTTAAAACACATAACATTAACACAGTACAAAACGAACTTGTGAAACCTGGCATTCACATCGAACCGAAAACTAACGAAGACTACCGCACACTTAAACACATACTCAACACAGAACACATTCAATTTTACACGTTTCAATTACGAAGCGAAAAAACACTAAAGGTAGTTATGCGAGGCATTCCTACCTTTATCACTGACACAGACATTACAAACGACTTGACTGACCAGGGCTACCCGACATTAAAAATCAAACGAATGAACGGTAAACGCGGCATACCTGCACCACTTGTTTTAATCGAACTGACGAGACATTATAAATTAATTTACAACATACACGACTGCTGCGGACTCACAATTAAAATCGAGTCATTAAACAGACGGACAGCCATAATGCAATGCCACAAATGTCAGACTTTCGGACATCAACAAAGACACTGTAACGTACACTATAAATGTATGAAATGCGGAGACGAACACTCAACACACCTATGTACAAAACCCAAAACAACGCCACCAAAGTGTGTAAACTGCGGTGGTCCTCACCTATCTACTTTCCTTAACTGTCCTAACAACCCAAATAACCCTGTAAACAAAACCACACCCAAACCCAATTACATACCAGCACCACCCCCAACAACTAACCCCTGGACACAAAAACAAAATAACACAACACCTAACACAATTGACGAATTAGCACTTGCCTTAGGCAATATGCTAATAACATTACACTCTACAAACGCAACAACACAACAGATACAGAATTAAACTGTTAAAAAAAAAAAATGAAAATATAGACAAGATACAATTCGGCAGAGATAGAGAATTGAGTATGTTACCTATTATATTATTATGTGTAATAGGTTGCCTAACCCAAATTATAAATGCAGGTTCTAAACAAAGCATATAAATGGTTTATCTATTGCAAATATAAATATTAATGTAAAGTGGTAATTTATTTGGAATTACGTGAGTAATATTGAAAATGTCTTAAACTTGTAAGAAATGATATATCTCGAGAATAATTTCAGGTAACAGAAACTATGTAAAATACCTGTTCAATAAGCATAAATAGTAACTATAATTCTGATGTAAGAGTATCTTCTGGGTTTTGAATTCCAAGAGGTAATCCGTCTGGTACAGATGTGGAAGATCAAAATAATCTGGTCCAACACGACTAGTAGAATATATCAAATGTAAATCGGCTTATGGTCCTGATGTACGTAGGAATCAGCAAGGTTATGTGTATTTAAAATTAACAGATTAACTCCTTTAAAATCGCTGCATAAACGTTAACTAGTATGTATTAGTGACGAAGATATTACAGTTAAATAGAATATAAGGATTCCTGGATATTTTCCTCTCGAAGAAATCCTTCCGGCTAGGTATTTATACCAATTATTTATAAATAATACACTTCCTTGTGAAGATTTCGTTTATGATAATACTTTTGAATATAAACTTGAGGAGAAATCTTTAAAATATCCCTTTATTCACCAACTTTGTGCAAAAAGTCAAAAAGCATCTTATTGATTATTCTGTTTTTCATTGTCATGACTCCCATTAGAAATTTCTATATTCAGGAATCAGATTTTCTATGAAATTAATACAGTGACATTAGTGACGAAGATATTACAGTTAAATAGAATATAAGGATTCCTGGATATTTTCCTCTCAAAGAAATACTTCCGGCTAGGTATTTATACCAATTATTTATAAATAATACACTTCCTTGTGAAGATTTCGTTTATGATAATACTTTTGAATATAAACTTGAAGAGAAATCTTTAAAATATCCCTTTATTCACCAACTTTGTGCAAAAAGTCAAAAACTTCTTATTGATTATTCTGTTTTTCATTGTCATGACTCCCATTAGAAATTTCTATATTCAGGAATCAGATTTTCTATGAAATTAATACAGTGACATTGAAAAGTAAAATTAAGACAAATTAGACAAATTGAAAAGCAATATTTTTAAATGTTACTTCAAAGAAAATCTTTCATAAACCAGAGATAAAAATAACTCTGACAGATTAATCAGAATATTCATTAACATCACTCACGTAATCGCAATTACAGATTTTGAAATTGAAGTTAATCAGAGACATAATAAATAACAACGTTAATAGAAATATGATTACATATAAAATAATCAGAATTAGATTTAGAAAACCAAGATCCTCACGAGGAAAAAGAAAAATTAAATTAAAAATTTAATTTAAGAGCAAGAAATAAAAATAAAATGAATACAAATTACAATATTAATCGATATCAATATTTCTAAATCCAATTATAATTTTACATCGATAATACAAAAATTTGGCTATTAAATAATATATTTAAAAATCATTAACACGTTCGCTGCCGATGTATCATATGTTGATGCATCGGGTGTCCTCGGGCAGTGCCGATGTATCAGCAGGTGTTACATCGCAACGTGAAAGTATTCGAGTCCAGTATTCTGTCGGCTTTTGTGGTGGGTGCATGTTTTCGTCTCGGCCCTTGCGGTTCATAATAGTAACAATTTACACGTGTTTGGTTTTTGGGTAGCGGTTTTGCTATTGATCCTAGAGACGATCAAATTGCAGGTCCTTCTAGGCCTAAAAGGCAGTGTGTAAACTTGGAAAATAAAAGACCTTTAACAACGGAGGAGCTCGAAGATGAAGCTAATAAACTGTTTTCCGACAGCGGAAGTGAATTTGAGCTCCCAGATGATGACGAGAGTTATTTGGATGACTTTTCAAGCGACGTCAGTTCAGATAATAATACGGAGGGTAAGTTACTCACTATTAAGTTCTTGTTACTTTCATGTGAACCAAGTTGTTTTAAATGAGTAATTACAACACAATTAGATGTCGGTTTTATAACCTTTCAAAAAGTTTGTCTAGAAGATAACAGAAATTATAAAGTCAAAGCTTTCCAATCAAATAATGTACAAAATAATTTTTTTTTTGTAAATTACAAGCGGTACCAAAATCATCCGTTGATACTGCTTCGTAATATGCCATTTTGGTTGCAGATGTCTCTGGAGCTGTACCTGCTGCGGTTCTAACACCTATTAGAACTGGATGGAGTAGGCTTTCTGACCTCAAAGATATTCCCTTCTCTGGTGACCCTAGCCTTCTTGTACCCGCACCAAATTCGTCACCGATTGACTATTTCTCATTGCTAGTAGATGATAATTTTTCTATCCAATGTAGTTGATGAGACAAATGTTTATGCGGAGCAATTATTTTCAATGGGACCAAGAGAACATGCCAGGATCACCAACTGGAAGCCATTACATTTGCCTGAACTCAAATTTTTTTTGGGTTTGTGGCTTCATATGGGCACAATCCAAATGAACCGCATGCAAGACTACTGGAGGCAACATGAGCTGTTTTCAATTCCATGTTTCCTAAAATACATGAGTAGAAATAGGTTTTTAATAATTATGCGTTGTCTGCATTTTTCCAGAAATCCTGATCATGGAGAAGCAGTCTCCAATGATAGAATGCAGAAGATAAGACCTGTGCAAAACTATTTGAATGCGAAAATGGACGAAATATACTGCCCAGGAAAAGAATTGAGTATCGATGAGTCAATGGTTTTATGGAGGGGTAGGCTTCAGTTTAGGCAGTATATTAAAAACAAAAAACATAAATACGGCCTAAAATTATACCTGCTTACTGAACCAAATGGGATGGTATTACGATGTTTATTATATACTGGTGCTGCGGATGACTTAGGTGGAAAGGGTCATGCAGCAAATATCGTACTGGCATTGATGGAAGGAAAGTTGGGGAAAGGATATTCCATATATATGGATAATTTTTATAATAGTACAACATTAGCTAAACAACTTCTTTCCAAAGACACCTATGTTACTGGCACGCTTCGAAAGGATAGACGAGATAATCCAAAAGATCTTGTCCAGACTAAATTGAAAAAGGGGGATTCAGTTACAATGTACAATGAAGGGGTCGCAGTTACAAAATGGCATGACAAACGAGATGTTCTGGTTTTGTCTACTGAATTCACTGGTAAAAATATAGAAGTTGAAGGACGACGAGGTGACAATCAAATAAAGCCAAAAGCTGTTGTAATGTACAATAAGTATATGTCGGGAATCGATCGTCAGGATCAGATGCTTGCTTACTATCCCAGCGAAAGGAAAATGATTCGCTGGTATAAAAAGATGTTTATACATTATATATCCATGTTATTATTCAACAGCTTTTTAATGTACAATAAGTATAGCCGAAGCAAAATAACTTTTTTTGATTATCGGCTATCTGTTATACAGCAACTGCTGTCCAATAAAGTTTTCCTACAGACACCGACACCTGTACAACCATCAGGGAATCCGCATTTACCATCAAGATACCGCAATCAGGCTTCTGGGAAATCCATGCGGAAAAGGTGCAAAATGTGTTATAGGAAAAAAATTCCAAAATTAACGCAGTTTTTCTGTAGTGCATGTCCTGATTCCCCTGGATTATTCATGGAGCCTTGCTTTCGGGAATACCATGCAGAATAAATACGAATATGGAAGCATTTTTTTAACTTTTTTGATAGAATAATCAGTTTATTTTTATTTTTACCGACTTTTTTTATGCAAAAAAGTTGTTAATGTATTAGTAAGTAAGTAAGTAAGTAGACCTAGTGAGTATTCTGTTGTTGTTAAACAAGAAGTGGTGTCCACAAAATTATATTTTACTCAGTTCTGATAACATATTTTAAAATAACACATATGGTGATACATGTGGCACTACAATATATTATTTTCAGCAATATGCCGCTGTATCAACATATGATATATTTTTTTTTAAAAAAAATATATAAAATGTATATAAATTAAACAAAAATTAAACTATCATCAAGCAAAAGTTGTTTTATTTTTAAAACTCTTTTCGGCACCCACTGTGTATAATAATATATGTCCGGCAGCGAACGTGTTAAATTGCAGATATAACATTTCTATACAAGAAAACATATAAATGAAAGAAATTAAGAGAGCATCAGATGAACCACATCATTATCCCCATTGTTAACAGAAAAAGTTCTATAAAAAGGAATTTTTTCGGCAAAATAAGTGCTATTATAGAAGGTAATGTAGATTAGTGTATCTTGTATTTTATTAATAATATATGGAAAACCTGTTATGAATATACACTATTATAGTGTCTCCAGTTAATACAACAAAGGTAATAGATATTAAAGAATAAATGTAACTTTAAGGGAAAATTATGTCTAACATATTAATAAGTTAATGTATCAAAGTTCGCTATATAGTAACCGAATATTATTCGATTGTAAACTAAAGAAATTTGTTAAGTATCACATAAATTAGTAAATGAAAAATTCAATTATAATTATAGTATAAGAAAATTCTCTCGAAATGTAATTGTTAAACAAAATTAATAGTAGTATTTTTAAACTAGGACTGATATATAAAAATATCCTTTCGATCTGTAACATACCAATCTGTCCGATAATAGACTTACCCCTATTCTTATTATCCCATTTGTATGTAAAAATTCTTCATTTAACATAAGTAAACAGCTGGCTTGCATTTTGTATAAGATTAGATAATAGATTAGACTTGTTATCTTAATATTTTCTGAAAAAAAAGTAAAATTCAAATCTCCTTTGCTATGTGGTCCTGTAACATTGAAATATGATATCTGCCCTTAATTAAATTAGAATAATCTTCAATCAATTCATAAGTATTATTGCCAAAAATACGATTAATCTTAAAAGGTCCTTGATAAGGTTTCAATAATTTCGCCATGATTTTATTCTTACGATCTGTTACTCGCAATCTCTTGACGATAACATAGTCACCTATTTGGTACGTTTTATACTTCCGTAGATCTTGCATTCTTTTATGTTCCCACTTATCCTTTCTTTTCTTCAGTCTATCTCTAACATCCTGTAAACGTTCTGATAAGTCTGAAAGTACCTTGCTATCCCATGGTCTTCCTGGTAGTTCTCCGGTAAAAACTGTTATTGGGGAGTGATTATGAACAATACTTGGCGTGTTATTCATGACGAATTCAATTTGAGGTAAATATTTAGCCCACCTATTATGTTTATCTACTAACAAAATCCTTAAATACTTAAGAGTTTCACGAATATATCTCTCAGTAGGGTTACCTTGAGGATATCTAATAGAAGTGTAATACGATTTAACATTATGGCTGTGTAGAAAATTTATATACCTATCGTTTGTAAAATACGTGGCGTGGTCTGACAGTATAGCTCTTGGAATACCATATTGCATGAAATAATCCTGTAAGGCTTGTAGCACAGATTCGGTATTATAACGTTGTGTTGGAATTAATTTAACAAATTTAGAAAATATGTCACAGATTACCAGAATATTCTTATATCCTTTTGTACTTGGAATTAGGTTAGATAAGAAATCTATGGATACAAGATCAAGTCTATCATAAGAAACACTATATTTTTATGAGTGATATTCTTTATTATTATTATAATCAATAAACCTTGAAATTACCCTACGGGTGTCAAGGTATACACTTAATTTTCACTATGAACCTTAATTCTATTTTTTATTATAAATGAATTTTTCCCATTCCTTCTTATTTTTTGCCGCAACTTCTGCTTCTCTCCATGTCATTCCACGTTTTTGCAGGTTTTCCGCTACTGTTTTGGTCTACCTCTCTTCCTTTTCTGTATTGTCTTAGCTTTCCATACTCTCTTTGTCTGCCTTGTTTCTTCCCTACGAACGACGTGTTCGAACCATTTCAATTTCTGTCTCTCTATACTTTCGAGGATCGGTTCTTTATTTAGATCTTGCCTTATCACTTCATTTCTTATTCTGTCTTTGCGTGCTACTCCATTGACTGCTCTTAAATACCTCATCTCCATCGCTTGTATTTTGGATTTTGTTTTGTTATTTAGTATCCAGCTTTCACACCCATATGTTAGTATTGGTCTATATACGGTTTTAAACACAGTCATTTTTGTCTTCGTTGAAATTTCTCTATTTCTGATGAAAGTGTTGTTGAGTGTATAGTACAACTTTGTCGTGCTTTCAATTCTGTCATTAATCTCTGTCTTCTTTCCCTTCTCTATGAATGTTTACTCCTAAGTATTTAAATGTTTCAACTTGTTCGATGTCCTTTCCTCCTACTTTAATTGTTAACTGTTTATGGTTTTTCCCTATCGCCATCACTTTAGTTTTATCTGCGTTAATTTTCATGTTTCTCTTTTTCAGTGCTGTTTCCCAAATTACCAAGTTTGTTTGCAGGTCCTTTTAGGTATTTGCGTATACCACCAAATCATCAGCAAACGCGTTCTCCGCTACCTCCACCAGCCCCATATTTCTATATCCTATTTGTATCTTTTTTGTGTTGTTTTTAATATCTTTCAGTACGTCATCAAGTATTATATTAAATAGTATAGGACTAAGTACTCCTCCTTGCCGCAATCCTCACTTGTTTCAAACTCTTCTGATTGCCTATTACACGCTCTCACCACGTTTCTTGTACACTTGTATTGGTTTCCTCAGTTTGCTATTTATTCCTCTTTTTTCTAGGCTCCTCCACACCAAGTTTCGAGGTATACAATCGAAAGCCTTTTCTATGTCTATAAAACCTATGTATATCGTGCTGTTTGCACTCTTTTCGTCATCTGCTTCAATGTGAATATATTGTCCTGTACACTTCTACCTTTTCTAAATCCACTCTGTGATTCTTCGAGTTGCGCCTCGATTATTGTTTTTAATCTCTCTTCCAAGATTCTTTCATAAACTTTTAGCATGACGCACAATAGTGTAATTCCTCTATAATTCTTACACTGTTTGTTGTCTCCTTTTTTATATATCGGTAACAAAACTCCCATTTCCCAATCCTCTGGTATTTTCTGTTCGTCCCATATTTTATTAAATAGTATTTCTAATACTTCTATTCCATTTTCTCCCAAATTCTTTACCATCTCTGTTGTTATTCCGTCAATTCCTGCTGTCTTGCCTCTCTTTAGCCTCTTTAGTGCATCATTTATTTCTTCCATGGTTATTTTGTCCTGTTCCGTGTGTTCTTTTTTTCTTGCAGGCGACTCGTGCAGTATTTCCGGTTTGTTTACTTGGTCATTAATTTCCGTGCTTAGTAAATCCTCAAAGTATTCTTGTGATATTCTTATCTTTCGCTAATTCGCAAACTTGACAATTTCTAACCACACTCTTGATAATGCGCTCGTCGTTAATACAGAAGAAAGCTTCAAGGAAAATAAGCCAACATTTCCGTGCTCCTATATGTAAATAATGTTCAATTATCCTTGTATGATACTCATTTAGAACATAAACTTCATTCTTGCCTATTAATTTGAGTAGATATCCGTCTTTAATTTTCATTCCCTTATAATTTCCAACTTCTTTTAATATCCCTTTGATTTCTGAAAATTCTTCAGATGATTGTACTTGACTAATCTGCTTGCGAGAGAAAATACCATGTTTCTGTAGTTCAACTAGATTGATTACAATGTTCTGCTTCTTAACATCACCATCCTTCCTTGATAAGACATCCGCAGTGATCATCTGCCTACCTGGCCTATATTTAGTATCAATCTCATAAGTTTGAATTAGCAAAGTCCATCTATAAATACGGTTGTTATTGAGTTTAGTACTCATGATATTTATAAGAGCCTTGTGATCTGTTTCTAAAGTAAATCTTTTACCAATCAAATAATATTTCAACTTTGTTAGAGCAAACACAATTGCCAACATCTCCTTTTCAGAAATCGTATATATGATCTCACATGGTTTCAATGTTCTAGAAATAAAATAAATAGGTATTTCCTGATCCATCTTAATCTGCACCAATTCAACGGCAATAGTCTGATGTGAAGCGTCTGTTCGCACTGTGAAAGGTAAATTAAAGTCGGGATGATGTAACTTAAGTTTGTCCACGAAATTCTCCTTTAACTTTATAAAACACGTTTCGCACTCTGACGACCAATTTCATTTGACTGCTTTCTTAAGTAAATTCAGCAAAGGTAAAGTTTGTTGGCTATAATTGGACACAAATTTTCTGTAATAATTAAGAATACCAAGAAATCCTCTCAATGTTCTTAAATTCTTCGGACGAGGAAAATTCCTGATCTCATCTAAACGTTGAGGATCTAATAATACATTCTTTTCATTAATAATATAACCCAAATAGTTTACTTCCTCCCTGAAAAATTGACATTTACTCAAGTTTAGTTTCATACCTTCCTCTTTTAAGGTATTTAAGATAATCGTCAGATGTTGAAAATGTTCCTGTATACTGTTAGAAAAAATAATAATATCATCAAGGTAATGTAAAGTAAAATCTTCGTACTTATCTAATATCTGGTGTAAAAATCGTATTAATGCGGCAGGCGAAGTTTTTAAACCAAAAGGGCAAACTCGAAATTGATAAACCACTCCATTTATAATAAAACCACAATATTTACGTGAATTCTTTTCTAAGTTGATTAGCCAAAAAGCGTTTTTCAAGTCTAATTTACTATATATTTTCTTATTACCACATTTTATAAGAAAGACATCAATATTTTGAGGCATTTCAAACTCTGGTTTAATTCTTAGATTCAAGGCACGTGCATCTAAGCATATTCTTAACGAATCATCTTTCTTCTTCACAATAACAATTGGATTTATAAAATATGTGTTAGATCTCTCTATTATACCAGTATCTTCTAAGCGTTTCAATTCCTTGTTTATTCTATCCTGGTAATAATAAGGAATTGGATAATTCTTACTAACTAACGGATCTTCTTTATCAATTCTGATTACATGTTCATAATTTTTAGCAAACAGAATATCATCATTTATTAACTGCAAGTTATTATATAAAATATCAATTAATCTATGGGAAACATGATCATCTTTAATATTTTGCTTCATTATTAAGTCTTCCATTTCTTTTAAATTATTAACTGTATTACCAACTTTCACTTCTTCTCGCACCTCCAAAACATCATCTTCTTCATAATTATTCAATCCTAATCCTGCTAACCTATTTTCCACTACATTATAATCATCATTTATATTTATATATTCATTATTTAAACCTTCAACCATATTGCCACACGTAAATCCCTTCTTCATATCCATATTAAACCTATACATAACATTATTTCTCATCATTTAACTTTTCTTCTTTGTATTTTAAATAATCTGCTTTTTCCTCCTCAGTCAACGTTTTATTTAAATTAATTGCATTATCTTTAATAAAAATTTTTCCTTCCTCGAAGTCCATTACCATACCTAAAGATTTAATATTATCGATACCAATAATAGCATCGTATTGAAGTTTCCCTATTATATAAAAAGGTATAACGTATTTATGTTTATTAATTACGATGTCCGTAGTAATTCTCTGATTAATTGTCCCTATCCGTTTCCTATTAGCGGCGACTATATCCGTGCCTTTAATTTTGATAATTTTGTCCTTGTAGTTATTTACTAATTTAGCCTTGTCCTCTTTTATCCAAGAAATTTCCGCACCTATATCAATCAAGCAATTGTAGATACCTCCATCTATTATAATATTAAGAATGGGTAAATTATACGTATCTAATAAGATACTTAATACTCATTAATATTAATAAATTCTTCGGGGTTTTGGTAGAAAGAAATATTGTAAAATTTGTATGGTATGTTACAGTCGAGCACATTTAATCTTTTGTCGAACTGGTACAAGGTCTGGGATTGTTGTATAAGTCCGGATTTTCCATCGGAGTTTTTTTTTTGACAAACTCGGATTCTGGTATCCTCGGTGATAACGACCTGTGTCTACGATAATTGCTAATAATATGTCCACGTCCTCTTGTATTAACATTATTATTATTATTAAACCTACTGCTTTTTGTAAAATGATTGTTTCTAAGATTATGTCCGAAATTGTTGTTATTATAATTTAGTGAACGGTTAAAGTTATTATTATTATTATAAAAAGGTCTATTATTAGACGGCTGTGGTATGCTGGAATTTTGTCGAAAATCATTTTTAAATGTATTTGGAAGACGTGAATTATTATTCCTGTTATTAAAATTGAAAGACGCGCTATTATTGTAAGGTCGAATATTGTCCACATTATGATTATTAGTTTGATTGTTATAAAAGTCTGACTGGTTATAAGATCGATTTATATTAATTGGTTTATGAGTGTTAAAATTCCTATTCAGCAGACCCCTAAAATTATTAGTCCCACCTAAATTCTGGTTATTCTCGGAGTAATCGTCTAGCCTCCTAAGAATGTCTATCAGAGAGTCCATATCATTCACCCTCTGTCATATAATAGCATGCGTATCTGTGTGAATGAAATGGTTCAAAAGCTGACGCGCTATTGAAGCCTCGTCCAAGTCGGGAACATATTTACAGTTATTAAAAATCTTAGAAGCATATGCCTCTCGTGATGTCAGTCCCATTCTATATTTTCCGGTAAGTAGACGTATCTTAGCACGGTTTTGCTGGGTTTCATCCCAGAAATTCTTTTTAAAAAGGATTACAAATTTACTAAGATCAGTGCATTGCTCTTCGATACGCATAAACCAATCCAAAGCACTATTATTCAGAGTAGCTCTCAATATGAACAACCGCTGCTTCTGATCAGGAATATCTTCTGACCTGAGCACCTGACCATACAGGATAAATAGGTCATCGGATGCACTACATTATAGTCGCCATTAAATGAAACTAAATTCTCAACTTTCAGCTGCGATAACCCAAAAGATTGATAATTAGATAATACTGATCTTTGATTGATTGCCTCCCTTATATCCCTTATTTCAGTGTCAATAATATTCTTGTTGTAACGCTGATCTTTCAACAGATCCTGTAAATTTGATTTAACCGAATTAATCTCTTTATTATATACGTCTTCGAACTCTAACGACCTTTTATTGGCAGTATTATGATTCTGCAGACACTTTTCTTGTTGGGTTACTATCTGCTCCTACAAGTTGTCCTTATTCGCATTTAAGATCGTTATTATCTCCTCTTTCTGTGAAGACAATTTAACCTCCACGTTTGTCTGAACGCGTTCTTCAGTATCTTTCAAAAGAAGTCCCCATTGCCTATTCTGTGTATTAATTGTGTCATCTAACTTGGAATTGATATTAAGTTCCATTTTCTCATACAGATTCTTCATTTCCTCTGTATGATTTTTCATGGCTTGTTGATTTGTTTCTAGTTTCACCATAATCGCTTCCAACATACTCTTCATCGGATCCACTGGCGTCTCTGCTAGTACAGCTTGAGTCTCAGGTATAATCGATTTCTCTTCCTCCCCTTTCTCCTGACCATCATCAGTTCTTTCCAAACTAGATCCTGAACGAGATCGTGTTTCCATTGTCGAAGAAATATAATTATTAATATATTAGTCGTAAATAAGTTTATTATACGAATAACGAAAAGTAATATTAAGAATATCGTAACTATATTAAATGTAAATATTTATATTATAGTTAGACAATAAATTAATATAACCACGTTTTCTTTATTTATATTTTGTAGAGTAAAAACACACCACTTACAACTCACTATTAATGTCGTTATGTCAATAATATAAGATATTATAAACCTTTATTCCATGTACTCAACACCGTCTATCTAAACGTCCGTTAAATTGCCCCACGTTGCTGGCGTTAATTTTGTAATAAAGCCCGAATGTCGTGGAGAATTGCCCCACGTTCGGACGTCAATTTAGTAATAACGCAAGGTGTTGTAAAGGAAAGCCTCACGTTCGGTGTCAATTAATAATAATACAGATGAAAAAATAAATTGCTATATAGAATATTAATTATAGGAAAATACTCCGTATTGCTTGCTCAAAAATAAATAGGAAAATTAATGAAAATAAGCCAAAAACTGCTTAATCTTAGGGTCTCAAAGGCGGGTTCCGGACGTATAGATATCAGGAATTTAAGTACATAAAACAAAACAATTATGTAAATGTTTATAATAAATATATTAGAGAATTAAACTGTTTAAAAAAAAAAGAAAATATAAACAAGATACAATTTGGCAGAGATAGAGAATTGAGTATGTTGCCTATTATATTATTGTGTGTAATAGGTTGCCTAACCCAAATTATAAATGCAGGCTCTAAACAAAGCATATAAATGGTTTATCTATTGCAAATATAAATATTAATGTAAAGTGGTAATTTATTTGGAATTACGTGAGTAATATTGAAAATGTCTTAAACTTGTAAGAAATGATATATCTCGAGAATAATTTCAGGTAACAGAAACTATGTAAAATACCTGTTCAATAAGCATAAATAGTAACTATAATTCTGATGTACGAGTATATTCTGGGTTTTGAATTCCAAGAGGTAATCCGTCTGGTACAGATGTGGAAGATCAAAATAATCTGGTCCAACACGACTAGTAGAATATATCAAATGTAAATCGGCTTATGTTCCTGATGTACGTAGGAATCAGCAAGGTTATGTTTATTTAAAATTAACAGGAAAAGGTGTAAATTATCCCAAAGTATCCAATGTTGTTACTGGTAACTCCTTTAAAATCGCTGCATAAACGTTAACTAGTATGTATTAGTGACGAAGATATTACAGTTAAATAGAATATAAGGATTCCTGGATATTTTCCTCTCGAAGAAATCCTTCCGGCTAGGTATTTATACCAATTATTTATAAATAATACACTTCCTTGTGAAGATTTCGTTTATGATAATACTTTTGAATATAAACTTGAAGAGAAATCTTTAAAATATACCTTTATTCACCAACTTTGTTCAAAAAGTCAAAAAACTTCTTATTGATTATTCTGTTTTTCATTGTCCTGACTCCCATTAGAAATTTCTATATTCAGGAATCAGATTTTCTTTGAAATTAATACAGTGACATTAGTGACGAAGATATTACAGATAAATAGAATATAAGGATTCCTGGATATTTTCCTCTCGAAGAAATCCTTCCGGCTAGGTATTTATATCAATTATTTATAAATAATACACTTCCTTGCGAAGATTTCGTTTATGATAATACTTTTGAATATAAACTTGAAGAGAAATCTTTAAAATATCCCTTTATTCACCAACTTTGTGCAAAAAGTCAAAAAACTTCTTATTGATTATTCTGTTTTTCATTGTCATGACTCCTATTAGAAATTTCTATATTCGGAAATCAGATTTTCTATGAAATTAATACAGTGACATTAAAAAGTAAAATTAAGACAAATTAGACAAATTGAAAAGCAATATTTTTAAATGTTACTTCAAAGAAAATCTTTCATAGACCAGAGATAAAAATAACTCTGACAGATTAATCAGAATATTCATTAACATCACTCACGTAATAGCAATTACAGATTTTGAAATTGAAGTTAATCAGAGACATAATAAATAATAACGTTAATAGGAATATGATTATATATAAAATAATCAGAATTAGATTTAGAAAACCAAGATCCTCACGAGGAAAAAGAAAAATTAAATTAAAAATTTAATTTAAGAGAAAGAAATAAAAATGAAATGAATACAAATTACAATATTAATCGATATCAATATTTCTAAATCCAATTATAATTTTACATCGATAATACAAAAATTTGGCTATTAAATAATATATTTAAAAATCATTAAATTGCAGATATAACATTTCTATACAAGAAAACATATAAATGGAAGAAATTAAGAGAGCATCAGATGAACCACATCATTATATATATATTTACAGGCTGATTCATTTTCGGCCCTCACCATGGGGATCTCTCTTATTATTGTAGATAGAGTATAGGTTTATATTTGGCAAAGTTGTTAAATTTTGTGTTTGTTATAAATCCGTAAAGAAAATAGACCTGTGACAAATGACCTTCGTTATTTAAAAAAAAAACGCGAAAACCCCATTTTCTTCTTTTACCTGTAGCACCGACATTTGGCCTTGGAGAGAAAAAATAAAAACACATCCTTGTGGCCATTTCTAAACCTCTATCCAGTGGTGTACTCTAAATTTTTATACGACGTTTCGTTTCTTTCTGGCCATCATCAACTATCTAATTTCTTATAGGCGCCATATTGGATTTAGACATCCTCAGAAAGAGTTTTTTTTTCTGATTTCAACCATGTACCACATGCTGACTATAGTTTTTGACATTAGGTTTTATTTGAAAGAATAAATTATAAGATTAAATAAGGTAGCCTTTGGAATTTCAATCTGTCAAACATTTCATTTATTGTTCATTAATAATACAAAAGTGTCATACACTAACGAAGAGAAACGAGATATGATAAGTATTTTTTATTCTTCGAAACGAAATTCAACAGTAGCGAGTACAAGATAACAAAAACATTAATAAAAATACATAGAAAAGTAAACAATAAGCAATTACAGTAAATGTTCAATTATCTGGCCATCTTCGGTAATGCACAATTGGGCACGCCTTCTGGCATTTTGTACTGCCCTTTGTATAGTTCTTCTAGGAACTGCATCGAAGGCATTCTGAAGTCTGTCTCATAATTCTTCAATGTTTTGTGGCGCATCTACTTTATAAAAGTTATTTTTAAGATATCCCCATAAAAAAAAATCTAGCGGACTTAAATCAGGTGATCTCGCAGGCCATTCAACAACTCCCCTATTTCCAATGCAACGGTTTGCAATCTCTTGATTTAAGAAATTTCTAACAACAGCTGCATTGTGTGCTGGTGCGCCATCTTGTTGCCACCATAAATATTGTAATTGATTTAATGGGATATTGTCGTCAAGATAGTTAGATACGTATGTACGTAAAATGTTTAAATATCTTTCTCCATTTAAATGTTCTTCATACATAACTGGTCCTAAGAGACGATTTGCCAAAATCCCCATCCAAACGTTTATTCCAAAACGATGTGATCTTCTAGCCCTGTTTTGTCGGGGATTTTGTACTGCCCAATAGTGCTCCGTATTTCTGTTGAACATTCCAGAATTTGTAAATTTTGTTTCATCTGACCATTTGATTTTGCTTAAAAAATTTTCGTTGTTTTCTATCCTTCCCATTAACCAATTACAATATTCTAGCCTTCTCAAATTATCTCCAGGCAGTAAAGAGTGACTAACATGGATCCTGTATGGTTTAAACCTACTTTCATGTAAAGTTCTCCAAACTCTGGACAAACCTTCTAGTTCAAACTATAAATTTCATCTCCCCGCAACTTCGATCTCTATATGAAATCACGGATAACAAGTTTTTTCCCTTTTTAAATTTATATACATTTTCAATATACAATTCATCTCACAAAATATGTACATTTTTAAATTAAATTATTTTTAATTAAAAATCCATAGCAATATGTAATCAATGATTACATATGCATATTAACTTATTAAACATAATTAATCATTTAAGAAAATTGCCCTATTATTTGTTTAATAATAAAATTATCATGAGCGTATATACAAAAAAAAAGGAAATATAAACAAATATTTAGAAAATAGTATAATAATCGATATTAGAATAAATTTGCAAAATGAACATTTACAAATGCATCATTTTTATTTTGCATATTTGCTTCTGGCTGCTCTTTGTGGAATTCGATGTCCTCATCAATGACCCATTCACAACATTGTGTAATACTGTTACTGCTACTATTATTGCTTTTGAGAGTTCCACATTAACTCTCGTACCATATATGGTAATAAGATTGGAAATCTTTTTAAGACAACAAAAAATCTTTGAATCCAGTTTCTGGTTCTAATATGGGATTCATCGTACAATTGTTCAGCTCGACTTTGACGATTTGCTAAAGAGATTAAATATTTTATAATATTGTAACCACTATCACAAAGTATAACAGAGTTATTGAAATGATCATTTTCTTAGTTTTTTTAATTTCCGATGCATTCAAAATTGTTTGGTCATATGTAGATCCTGGCCATCTAGCTACGATGTCACAAATTTTTAATTGAGAATCTCCTATTACCTGAATATACCATGAAAAATATCCTTTTCTGTTTCGGTACAGCTCAGCATTATTACCACTAGGAGATTGTGTTCTCATGTGAATGCAATCAATTCTACTTAGTACATTAGGAAATCAAGCTAGTTGATAAAATCTGTTTAGTTTCTTGTAATTTTTCTACATTTCTAGGCATATTTAGATAAAAATTGTGGCCATAGTCTGGCAAATGCATATGTAACATTTTGTATGATTATTTGTAATAATACCATTGTATTCGTTGCATAAAATCTCAGTCACTAAAAGTAAAAACTAACATTACATAAACAAGTAATCAGCTGTATACTAATACTTGATACTTTTACTGCCAACACAAGAAAATTTGATATATTTGGCGGTATCACTATCCGTGAACTAAAAGCGATATGTAGAACGTATGTTGGCATAAATCTTGGGTTATAATATGGAATAAGTTAAAACATGGGATAGCTAACAGTTTTTTATCTGTGGTCATGTAGGAAGTATTGTTAATCACTAT
The DNA here is from genome assembly GCA_935421215.2 of Melolontha melolontha. Taxonomy (NCBI): domain Eukaryota; kingdom Metazoa; phylum Arthropoda; class Insecta; order Coleoptera; family Scarabaeidae; genus Melolontha; species Melolontha melolontha. The sequence continues at coordinate 141,578,089 of OW285235.1, forward strand.
CTTCACTGCTGCTTGAATCATCAATGTTAATTATAAAGTCATCAATTTCACAATCTAAATGTATTTCTCTATCATACCATTTTTTTATAATACTTTCCGTGTGTATAACACAATTTTTCCAAACTTCTTCCGTACACTGCTCTAGTGATTCCTTCCACATAGCTATAACTTTATCATCTCCATATCCATCCCTGCCAATATGTTTATTATAATATTCTTTTGCATGGTCTCAAATAATTTCTATAGCATTAAATTCGCAATGATAAAGAGGCAATATTCAATATTTCATGTCCATGACTTTGTAGCAATTCATCTACTTGATACCGCTTTTCTTTATGCAAATTTTTTGCCAAGGGTAGTAGGTCAATTTTAAATAGAGTTGGTTCACAAGGTATATTATGTTTCGACAAGTATGTAATAATATCATCTTTACACCAAGCCAATGATGGCTGGATGTTTCCCTACTAATAGTGAATGGTAAGGTACATTGTCCATCACTATTTGAGCCGGTTCTTCCAAATTTGGTATTAAATATACTTCGATCCATTTCTTAAACATTTCTCCATTCATTTCATCATGATAATCTCCTATTTGCTTTAAAACAATAAAGAAACATTTGGCACAAAACCTAATTTTGAACCACAATGCAATACAACATATCACTTGCCCTCGTAACCCTCAGGTTTACGAACACTCTGCAGATTACTATCTTGCCAGGTCTCATCAAGCAATACCCACTTCTCTCTGCGCAGAACAATTCAAATTCTTTATGTAATTCCTAAGAAATGTCAATCTCATCTCTGCAATGTTGGATCGTTCCACTAATGCTCTACGGTTATTATCCTTTTTATATTTAAATCCAATATTGTGAAGTACGGTTCATTAATTATCATTCTCATCATCCTCTCAAACACAAGTATAATACCGTCATAGCTATGAGAAACAGAATAGCACATATATGCCATGAAACCGTTCTAAATGACAATCTTAAAGAACTTTTCAGCATCTTCGTCCACAATGCCTATCCTAAGCATATACTTAATAAATTTATATATTTATCAAACTTTTATGATGTCCCTACTGAGGACGTTTCTGCAGACAGTGTGATTTACAAAAAAATCCCATCCATTGGTGGTCTTACTCATACAATTGCATCACACTTCAAACAATTTAACAACATTAAATTAGCTAAATACAACACCTATATTTTGAAGAAGTTATATAGTAAGACCAAAGACATAACACGTTTCTTTTTAAATAGTCATGTTGTATACAGGATACCACTTGATCGTGACCATACATTCAATTTTGTCGACGTTAAGATCTTAGATGTTGAAAATATCCATAAAAAAAGAACTTTATTAGAAATGGTTCACATTAACAGAGACACAAATAACGTTAATTATAGATCCGATGCTAATGGACAAAGTATAATTTATTTCAATATACTCGGTTTGGCGGTTAGTTGACCATCTAAATTTTTTTTTGTTAATTGGTTCTTGTATTGTTAAATTTATAGTACATTGTTTTTTGGTGTTGTCATATTCTTATGACTTTAGTTTTTTGCTTTATATTTCGTTTCATATTTTTTATGTTTTAGCTTTTACATATACATGTTTTTGAAAGGTTGATGTGACACCCTCTGTCTATAGTTACATTAATGTTTTAAATTTAATCAATTTTAATGTCGTTGTACGTCACTCTCATTTTTCGAACTCTACATTCTGTGAGTATTTTGCGATTGCTTTATATATTCATTTATTTAATGTCTAGTTCATAAATCTTATAGTATCTCCTTAAGAAGTAATAAACTGTTGTTAAAAATATGAATATGAAAATAATGAGTTTTAGTTGACAGACCGCTTGACCGTTTTTAATTTACTTTAATATATATATATATATATATATATATATATATATATATATATATATAAAAGCAAGAAATTATCTTTATTCTATTAATATAATTTCTTGGGATGTGGATCACAAATGTTATTGTTAAAATTATAAGTTTTGTGCGGCTCTGTTGTAGTGAATACATTTCTAATTTCTCAAATTTTTACCTCTTTCGTGTTATTTGTAAGTAACAATTTAATTTAATAATGGTGTGGTGCATTATAATAATAAAAAATAAATAAAATAAATGAATATATATGCAGAATAATTAGATCGTATAAATTAAAAAAAAAACAATTGTCCAAAACATATCATGGACGATTGGATGTACAGATACAGACATATCAGAAAAAAAGTGGAAAGCGTAAAGATTGACAAAATTATTATCGATTTAGCATTAGAAGCATGTACTATTAATAGGAAAAGTAAAAACAAAAGACAAACGGGATATGGTGAACTACTGAAATTAATCAGCAAGTAAAAGTTAAGAAGAAACAATGGTAAAAATACTAGAGCAAAAAGATTGTGGGGAGCTATGAGCCATATAAAGAACAGTCAAAAATCTAGTTTTAAAGTTTAAGCAGGAAGCTTGAATAAAGTTGAAAGAGATTGCAGAGGAAAAATTATTCTATAAAGTTTTGAAAAATCTCAGAAATAATGAGATTGAAAAGTCAAGGGTATATGGAAATTAAAAATGGCAAAGTGCAAGAAAATTACAAAATAACGGCCGAAATGATTAAAGTATGGATGAAGGAGGAGGAAAGTTGCTGCAAAAAATTTTCAATAATCTCAGGAGGGGCGAAAAGATGACAAAAGTATGGTTAATTGAACTTATTTTAAAAAAGACGACAGCAGAGATTGTAACAATTGTCCTGCTAAATATCTGGCTTAGTACGGCAATGGAATTTATAAAAAACATATTGGTGAGGTTAAGAAGGCAAGTGGATCCATCTTTATCGCAATCATAGAGCGGATTCGGAAAAGGCAGGATTATTCAAGACCATATATTTACAATTAGAATAAATTATGACTAGAAATTTATCAAGATCGAAAGCAGTTTCCTTTATTTTTAGTATTTTTAGATATAAATAGGCCTTGACAAAGTGTCCCAAGCAAAACTATGGAAATATCTCAAGAATAGAAACGTAAGTGATAAATTAATTAGAGATTTTAAATGCATATACAAAAAGAAAGAAAGAAGGGAGCAAAGCAAGGAGAAAGTTTGCTTTTTGTTATTTGTATGAATGGGCTAATTACTCTTACTAAGCAAAGGATTAAACCTTTTTATGTTGAACATCGAAATCCGAAAGGGGTCGATATTTTCGAGTGTTCTTTTTTCGACGATATTGTGATTGCGAGTAACGAAAAAAAAAATTTAATGTGTGAAAATAATAAAATAAAATAAAACAATAACTTTGTTATACCACTTTATTCACATGTAATAGTGACCGCGGTTGCGACATACAATGTCATTACGAAACTGCAAAAGTTGCAGGCCTACATAGATCTTATAAATGACACAAAAATATATGGGGGTGGTTTATGATGTTATTTAAAATTACTACTATATACTTAACTATTATATACAACATTGGAAAAGAGGTGTATATATAAGATCCAACTGGTCGTTAAGAACAATATATATTATCAATGGTGTTGTTTCCGCTTTTAAAAATTTCAAGTGACTCTAAAAGATTTAATTTACGACCTTTCTCAGCTAAATGCAATATTTTATGATGACCAAATGTATGCCTTTCTGTAATAAGATGGTTTGCGAATGTTGAATCTGTCTTCTTCAGTTTATATGACCTCATATGTTCTTTTACCCGTATAATAAAACATCGACCGGTCTGACCTATATAATATACACTTTTACAATCATTACAATATAATTTGTACACTCCTGATTTATTATTGATATCTGTTTTAGGTTTTGCGTTAAAAATGAAATTACTTGTTTTTACATATGGTTTGTAAGCTATACTAACATTCCTATTATTTTTTGAAATTATATTTCCAATTTGCTCGCTTATTTTACCGAAATAAGTTAACGAGGCAAATTGTTTCAAATTTGCACTATCTTTAGAATACACTGAACTAAGGGCCACTTGTAACTGTTTTTTCTTTAGTATACTGTCAATTACGCTACTTTTATAACTATTGTTTACCGCTATTTGTTTTATAGTATTGATTTCACGAACAAAAGATTCATTAGACAAAGGAATATTTAATGCTCTATGTATCATAGAATTAAAAAATGAATGTTTGTGTGTGTCTTAGGGTGTAGTGAATCTTTGGGAATAATGCAATCAGTGAAAGTAGGTTTACGATATATATCAAATTTTAAGCTCTGATCTAATTTATTTAATTTTAAATCCAGGAAGTTAATACTGTTATTCTCTTCTATTTCTACTGTAAAATTGATATTAGAATGGATTGAATTTATGTAGTTCAGAAATGTTTGTAATTGTCTATGAGTACCCTTAAAGCAAGCTAGGATGTCGTCTACATACCGATACCAAAATTTAATATGTTTTCTACCTAGTTGTTATGAAATAATTTTTTCTGTAATATGCTTCATGAAAATTTCAGCTAATAGAGGACTTAGAGGTGAACCCATTGCCAGACCTTCTGTTTGTTTGTAGAATTTGTTGTTAAATGTAAAGTAACTTTGGTTGGTGACTAACTCCGTTAGAGATATGATTTCGTGTATAACAACCGGGTTTGTATTTTTCTTTACTAATATGTTTTCTATTAACCTTAAGCATTTCTTATGTGGTATTTTTGAAAACAGGTAGGAAACATCAAATGATACCAGAATTCCTGTCTTTTGTATATTACAATCTTTTAATTTAGCTGTTAACTGTATTGCGTTTTTTATGGAAGAGCTATCTGTAAATTCGGTATATTGTCTAATTATTATGTTTAATTTTGCGGCTAATTTTTTATTGGGGCAAGAAATAAACGAAACAACTGGTCTGATGGGTGCTTCCTCTTTGTGACACTCTTCTGATGTACATTAAGGTATTACATTCAGAACTACTATCGTTTAAGTTACACAACATTGAATTCGATTTATTAGATGACCACATTAGACAACACGTTAGTGAAATTATTCATCAGAAACGACTTATTCAAAACAGGAAGTTAGAGTCTCTATCAAACCTACACAATACACCCCTAGTTAACAATACTTTCAGTAATGTTCAGTTTTAACCTAGAGTCATTAATCTCACGAATGTTAACTTCTCAGAAAATGAACTTAGCTTATTAAATAAAGGTCCTAAATATGCACCGCACATCCATTGTAACAAACAAAAAGAAATTCTAGCAATAGAAACAGAACTGGCATTTGCAAATAACAATCAAATAAGCAGTATCTTAGGTAAAGCCAAAGTTACAAATATTCTGAAAAACAACTCAACATCTCGCAATAATCAGTCAGACAGACGAGCATTGCAAAGTATTAATCACAAAGTCATAGAAAACAACCTCACGATAAGAAAAGCAGATAAAGGAAATTCGTCTGTAATATTAACTAAAGGTGATTATGAAAATAAAGTTAAGAAATTTATAGACGACAATACTATCATAGAATTGAAAAAGGACCCCACTAAACAGTATCAGGCAGAAATTAAAGAATGTGTCAAAAATTGTAATGCAGTAATCTCAAACACAGATAAGTACAAACTTTTCCATATGAATCCCCCCCTCCCCCTAAATTATACGGTTTAGTAAAAATTCACAAAGAGGAAGCACCCACCAGACCAGTTGTTTCGTTTATTTCTTGCCCCAATAAAAAATTTGCCGAAAAATTAAACATAATTATTAGACAATATACCGAATTTACAGATAGCTCTTCCATAAAAAACGCAATACAGTTAACAGCTAAATTAAAAGATTGTAATATACAAAAGACAGGAATCCTGGTATCATTTGATGTTTCCTACCTGTTTTCAAAAATACCACATAAGAAATGCTTAAGGTTAATAGAAAACATATTAGTAAAGAAAAATACAAACCCGGTTGTTATACACGAAATCATATCTCTAACGGAGTTAGTCACCAACCAGTTACTTTACATTTAACAACAAATTCTACAAACAAACAGAAGGTCTGGCAATGGGTTCACCTCTAAGTCCTCTATTAGCTGAAATTTTCATGAAGCATATTACAGAAAAAATTATTTCATAACAACTAGGTAGAAAACATATTAAATTTTGGTATCGGTATGTAGACGACATCCTAGCTTGCTTTAAGGGTACTCATAGACAATTAAAAACATTTCTGAACTACATAAATTCAATCCATTCTAATATCAATTTTACAGTAGAAATAGAAGAGAATAACAGTATTAACTTCCTGGATTTAAAATTAAATAAATTAGATCAGAGCTTAAAATTTGATATATATCGTAAACCTACTTTCACTGATTGCATTATTCCCAAAGATTCACTACACCCTAAGACACACACAAACATTCATTTTTTAATTCTATGATACATAGAGCATTAAATATTCCTTTGTCTAATGAATCTTTTGTTCGTGAAATCAATACTATAAAACAAATAGCGGTAAACAATAGTTATAAAAGTAGCGTAATTGACAGTATACTAAAGAAAAAACAGTTACAAGTGGCCCTTAGTTTAGTATATTCTAAAGATAGTGCAAATTTGAAACAATTTGTCTCTTTAACTTACTTCGGTAAAATAAGCGAGCAAATTGGAAATATAATTTCAAAAAATAATAGGAATGTTAGTATAGCTTACAAACCATATGTAAAAACAAGTAATTTCATTTTTAACGCAAAACCTAAAACAGATATCAATAATAAATCAGGAGTGTACAAATTATATTGTAATGATTGTAAAAGTGTATATTATATAGGTCAGACTGGTCGAAGTTTTATTATACGGGTAAAAGAACACATGAGGTCATATAAACTAAAGAAGACAGATTCAACATTCGCAAACCATCTTATTACAGAAAGGCATACATTTGGTCATCATAAAATATTGCATTTAGCTGAGAAAGGTCGTAAATTAAATCTTTTAGAGCCACTTGAAGTTTTTAAAAGCGGAAACAACACAATAGATAATATATATTGTTCTTAACGACCAGTTGGATCTTATATATACACCTCTTTTCCAATGTTGTATATAATAGTTAAGTATATAGTAGTAATTTTAAATAACATCATAAACCACCCCCATATATTTTTGTGTCATTTATAAGATCTATGTAGGCCTGTAACTTTTGCAGTTTCATAATGACATTGTATGTCAAAACCGCGGTCACTATTACATGTGAATAAAGTGGTATAACAAAGTTATTGTTTTATTTTATTATATTATTTTCAAAATGAATTACCACAAAGTTACGGCTACCAGTATTAATTTCCTTTAATGTGTGAAATGAAGTTTGGAAAAATATTGGAATGAAGATGAATAAGTCCAAAACTAAAATCATGGCAACACCAAACGAAAGGAAACAAATACAAATTTGATTAAAGGATCAGTTAATAAAACAGATTGAAAAAATTCAATACTAAGGATTTATGTACAATAATAGAATAGTGACGGTAAACAAAGTATATTATGCATTGAACAAGGGTTTTTTATAAATAAGAAAGAAATAAAGAAGCCGACAAAAATGAAGTTTTATAAAATAGTGGGAAGACTTATTTATATATATGTATATATGAGCCATGTGTTGCGTCTAAACGAGACGTTAACAAGCTTGGAGCGGCCGAAATAAAATTTTGAAGGTGAGTAAAGAGAGAAACTAAAAATGGCAAAACTAGAAATGAACAAATAAGACAGGACCTCCAAATAGACTTTGCTGAAGAATTTGTAGAACAAAGACAGCTTAGAGGTTGGATGGTGGGGACATCTACAGAGAATGAGCAATGCAATACCCGTTAGAATATTTAAAAAATCAAAACATCTTTGAAAAAAAAGAGAGGAAAACCTTAAGAGAGATGTGTAACACAATTATTAAGGATGAGAAACGTGGGTGAAAGTAAAAAGGATCGTACAAAATAGAACAACTGCAAGAAGAAGAGAGCTAAACTCGAGATTTGTTTACACCTTTACGCCCTAAAGTAGAAAGGGATTTAATTATATAACGTGTGTATAAATTGTCGCAAAATCTACACGCTGTGGCATTCTTTGTTCGGTTTTGAACGCCTAACTAAGCCTTACTCTTCGATGTCTGTTAATAGAGATAACTGCAATTTAATATTTTTACTAGTATTATTTGGTAAACGCTTTATTTTGATTCAAAAGTTTGTTTTAAAAATTTCTTCATTAACGTACTTCACGAAAAACACATTTGACAACATTGTAGAATAATGAGTTTGTATTTCAATGTGATTTCAATCAAAATCATTGCTTTCAAATTTTAACATTTACCTGTGTATTTAATTCGACTAGCGTGTTTCATTTTGAGGAAACTCTGTTTCTTCGTTGTTATTTATATTGTTTTGATTAGTTGTTGTGCTACTATGTTTTATCGTTCCTTTGTTGTTATTTTATTCCTTCATAATGAACTTTACATTTAATGAATATGTCGATATGCACATGGTGTATGATTTATGTAATGGAATTACTAAATGGCAGAACGAGATTGTCGGATACGTTTTCAAATAGGAGACGTCCTGGTGGAAATGTATTTCGCTGGCTGGATCAATGTTTACGTGAAAGTGGTTCGGTTACTAAAAGAAATGCTATTGCTGGTCGACCAGGACAGAGGCGTACAATACGATTAGAAGAGCACATTCTAGACGCAGTACAAGAAGATCCCTCCGTTAGTACTTAACAGTTAGCATCAACCTCAAATATCCCTAGTAATAAGACCGTTTGTTTGAAAACCTTCATCGTCCCTATAATGTTTATAAAGTTCAGCCGCTCTATGAGAAGGACAACATTTTTCGAATAAATTTTTGCCGGAGATGATGTATTTAATACCCATATTTTTTTACCATTGGACGCATGAAAATCCGCATGTATTTCGAGAATATGGTCACCAAAAGAGGTTTTCCATTAACGTTGGCTGGGCTTAATAAATCTCTGAGTAGTTGGGCCAATTTATCTACCAAATTGTCTTGATGCCAATGGGTATCTCAATGTATTAGAACAAATTATTGACGAAATGCCATTTAATATACGCCATAACATGATTTCCATGTATGATGGAGCTCCCGCAAACTATGCTCGTATGTAAGACAAAGGTTGGATGAACACTTCCCAAACAGATGGATTGGACGCTACGGTCTTATCTTATGGCCTGCGAGATCTCCCGATCTCAATCCTTTAGCATTTTTTTGTTTGGGGTTTCATTAAGGAGAAAGTTTATGTCACGCCTCCTCAAGACGCTGACGAAGTCAGAACTAGAATTAACGTGGCAGTTTTGGAAATTATACCACAAAAACTGCAACAAGTAGTACGGACTTGTCTATGTAGTACTGACAGATAAGTATCCAAACAAAGAACTAATCCTCTTATAAAGTACACTGTAATAAAACATTTTTCAATATGTATTATTTTGACAATAAATAATTTGAAGAGTAAATCATAGTCGCTGCGTGTAGTTTTTGCGACATTTTATACACGGTATAACTTACTGGAAAATTACATTTCCTAGTGTTGCCTAAATTTTAGGCTATTCGGACAATATTGTTTTTAATACAAACACCTAAATGAGCACATACGTAATAAAACTTTCAGCTTGAACTGAGACATCTAAACGATCGTATTTAGTTCTCAAATTTTTGGCTAGTAGATCCGATCAGTTGCAAAGCTCTATCTATCATACAAGACTAAAAAATCAATTTAAAATACCTAAATACTATTAATACAATTAACTAATTTTTCCTAAACTTACCAGTCTTTATTTCTTTGAATATGGAATAAACTAATATCTATAATAACCGCATGAAGAAACAAAATACCAACGTAGCTTACTTTCCTTGGTGTGCCTTATAACGAGTCATCGAAAAAATTCATAATTGGAGTAAACTGTGAAATTGGGTTGATACTTTAACCACTTCCACATAATGACACATTACTTGATGCTTGACAGTTTCATTTGGTTTCATTGTAAAAAAAAGGTTATGGCATTGAAATGATACTACAACAAAAAAGAAAACAAATAATTTATTTAATATCGAAATCATAATCAAAATTTACATATAGCTACAGAAGTTGTTGAAAATGTTGTCCATTTACATCTAAACACAAACAATTTTCTTAATAAGAGTTTTGAAAAATTTGACACAAACTTATAGTTTTGATGTCAAATAATAAATGTCATTATGTGGAAGTGGTTAAAGTACCAACCCAATTTCACAGTCTACTCCAATTATGAATTTTTTCGATGGCTCGTTATTATTGTTTGTATATTGTTTTAATATTCACACAAATTTATAAATTGTATCACCTTTACATATCAAATATTTCGACTAACAGAATATATAAACCTAAAACGGGGATATTACATTCACATATGAAATCAATAAAATCATAGTTTGAGAATGGCCAGGAATGTCAAAATAGAAGTGCTCGAGTCCAAAGAAGAGCAACTACTCGTCAAAATCGTCATTTAAGACTGTTTGTTTTAAGAGATTAACAATAACCGTTTGAACAGCTTATTATTATAGGGAAAGCTCCAATGTAATATCAAGTGGTGTAGGAGAAGTCAAGAAAGGCGCCTATCTTCAATTTTCTGTTAAAAAGTCTTGAAAGGTGTCATTTTTCTTTGAAACAATTTTTATTTTGTACTAACTAATATACTCGTATCTATGTGTTACGAAATAATTATTAAACTATAATAATCCCTGAATGAAGAAGCTCTAAGAACATTTGAAAGAAAAATAATCAGAAGAATTTATGGACTAAAGAAAGAAGATGGTGGTTATAGAATCCTTATGAATCATGAGATAGAGGAGTTATTGAAGAGAGAAATCATAGTAAGAGTTATTAAATCGATGAGAATAAGGTGGTATGGGCATGTCAACAGAAGAGAAGAAGGGTCAACGTTGAGACGAATTACAAGATGGAAGCCATATGGAACACAAACAAGAGGTAGACCAAAAATTAGGTAGGAGGACCAAGTAGTGGATGATATCAAAGACCGGTGGACCGTAGCAGGGAGAGCATAAATGTTAAATAGGGAAGAATTGCGAAAAGTTGTGAAGAGGGCAAGAACATCTTGCTATGAATAATGGGTTGATAAGTAAGCACGCCACTATCCACAACTAGTTTTCCCAACTAGGTTTTCTAAGCCGGTGAATTTTCAAATCTGAGACCTCTAACTTCTCGGGTTCCACCTAGGAAAGACGTGTCTAAAATATGAGTTGAGCGCCAGTACACTTGTACACAAAAATTTATTTATCTATTTTATATAAGTTAAGTTTGAAGTAATCTCTCTTTAAGCTTCTTTTAAACATATTCTTTTATATATATATTATTATATATAGCAATATTGGAATGAGTAAATAAAACAAACGCAGGTTAAAAATTGAAATAAAACTATATTAAAGTTCAGTATATAAGAAAAAAAAAATTATATTTTTTAAAAATATATATAAAGATTCTGTATCATTACAATGATACTGGAGGTAAAAACATTCATTGAAAAATGACCGCAAATGAATGGAAAACGTCCTTCAAATGACTCCGATCAAACTTATCTAAAATAATCAAGTTTAATATTAAATTCTCCCCAGAAAACCACACTGTATATTCAGATTCTGAACCGCGAACAAAAAAACTACGCATGTGCTTTGCTATTCACAAAAAACCCTGAGTCCACTCGGACAAACTTTTCGTTTATAATTTTAACAAAGAATTTTTAATACTAAACTGTATTATCTGTATGCTTAAAATTTAAATCTCTTATCTTCTTGTTTTAATAGAATAGAACTATAATTCTGATAATTATGACGTCATAAAAATTTTTATTTTACTTACAAGATTAATATGGAGACTCTCACGAAAAGGCGCTTAATCAATTTAAACATCAATAAAACGAGAATTTAACCCTATAAATATCGGGAAATTGATATCTCTAAACATCAACTATAAAACACTTTCAATCAATCAAAACCCGAACTAATTAAATATATTTAAAATATATCTCACGAAGCAAGCACCCTTTCCGTTCGATAGGTAGAATTCGTCTCCTAGATTGACCTCCACTTCTACATCAAGCCCACGCCGGATAACCAGTTTTTCCCTCTAGTTACCCCTCGCAAAATTTATCATATACAGTCATGTCACAAAATATTTTATTTTAAATCATTCAACTAAATCACATAATATACAAAAAAGGTTTTAAATATATCTATACGTTAATATGCACATATAACGCTTTTGTTTTATTATGAAGCAGACATGTAAAAAATTTACATATCTGTAACTGTATAAGTAGAGTATCTCAGCCGATTCTAACACCTCCTCATTGACCTTGATCGCATGCATTATTGGCGATCAAGGTCAACGAGGAGGTGTTAGAATCGGCTGAGGATGAGCGACCTTGATTTCAAGGTCATTGAGGAGGCGTTGGAATCGGATGGTGGTGGCTAAGGTCATTCGAAGGTCAACGTCGTGTGTAGGTCGTTTGAATGTCAATGTCACCTTGATTTCAAAGTCATTGGGGAGGTGTTAGAATCGGATCCACAGAGTTGTTTTTTCTTTTATTTTATTGATAATTAAACATAAATAAAAACCACAGAGCTGTTTATCTAACATTTTTATTGATAAATGAAGATAATTTTTAGTATATAAAATATATTATTTAAATCATATTTAATGTTTTAGTTTTTTCTTTTTCGGTATTCTAAATTTTCTAAATTGTTGGGTAATACTCTTTTTACAAACTGAGCAATTTCTCTTTGAAGGAGCTGGACCGTCAATTTGTTCCTCACCGGTATTATAGTGTCTAAAACACGGTCGATATTCTTCTAGTTCAATTTGTTTGTCAGGTGAAATTAAATGCCAGAACTTCTCTATCCATATTGGGTCTACTTTCGTTTTAAATAAATCTAATGGAATATACTCTATTAGATTTGTTTTAATACCAGAGAGATGACCATAATTTTCATAAACAAACTTGACTGCTTCTAATATCAATTCTAGGTGTTGGGACATTTGGTTTTAATCGCTGGTTTCAGTATACTAAGCTTCTATATTATTTTCAACAATATTTATTGGCGATCAAGGTCAATAAGGAGGTTTTAGAATTGTTTGAGGATGATTAAGGTCATTTGAAGTTTAATGAATAAAGAAGAATGTTAGGGTGGGGACAATGTTAGGGTATATAAAGTTAGCTTAAGTTAAATAGATGCTAGTATTAGAGAATATGTTGAAGCGGAAGTTTAATGAGGTACCACAGAGTTCTTTATGTTCTTTAATTGTGGAAGAAAGTGAATTGGAAAAAGATAATAGTGGTTCCTTGGTAGTGGAAGAAAGTGAAGTGGTAAAAGATAATAGTATTGATAGAGGTTTACAAGTGGTTGGAGATATTGAGGCAGATTTGGGTATTGAAGAATTTTTTAATAAAATGTCTGAATCAAATAAATTTTGGGAACATATAGATGTAGCTGCAGAGAATTTTGCAAGAGAGACATCAAGTGGTGAAAGATTTGTTGAAAAATATGTTAGAAAACCAATTTGGGAGTTACCATTAGTAGGAGAAAAAATTTTCTTTTTGAATAAATGTCATTCAATATGGATATGTATTGGTTTATTACCACACCAAGATTTTGAACAAAGGTTAAAAATTGTTGGTGTAAAAAAACAATGTGTATGCTTTAATTCAAGGGAACGGAAGTAGGTAATGGCGGAGACTGCAAAGTTAAGGCAATATTTTGATTATAATAATGGTATATTTCCAATTTTTAGAGGTATGAATATTCGAATATCACCTGAATTATTTGATGGAGTAAGTAGAATTGTGAAGATAGAAAAAGGTGGCGAGTATGTGTATTTAGCGTTTGAAAGTTTATCGGAGTTATGGCGGTTGAAGGAAACATTGGATTGTCGATTAGCTGTTTTAGAAGATATGAAATATCATGTATTTTATAATGATATGGTCCGATGTGTAGCTGAAAGTGGTGGAGAAGTGGATGTAGAAATCGATCGAATGTATAGTGGTGTAATATCCGAATGTGTTTGTATAATGAAGGAGTTAGTTATGTATTGGCCTCAAAAAATTAAAAATGATGTAAATTATTTGAGGAAAAATTATATATGATTATGAAATATAATATTAAAATAAATTTAATGTGCTTTATTTTTTTAATTTGTAAGAAATTAATCCTGTAAGATAAATTTTAAGGTTTTTAGGATTAAGTGAAATCGACTATTAAGTATTTATATATTGTAATTGCAGATGCGGTTTTTGTCATTTAGATTGTTGATGTTGACTGAGATAGTTTAATATATAAGATTGTGATGGTATTTAGAAGTGGTAGTTTGAATAAGGCACGCAGAAGGAAAGGTGGTGGATTGTTGAATACTGTGATAAATAAGCTCCCAGTAGAATTGCATATACCGGGTTATAGATTTTGTGGTCCAGGAACGAAATTAGAAAAACGATTGAAAAGAGGTGATAAGGGGGTGAATATTTTGGATGAGGCTTGTAAAGAGCACGATATATCATATTCTCAATCAAGTGAATTGTTAAAAAGGCACGAAGCGGATGAGAAATTGTATGAAAAAGCTGTGGAACGAGTGAAGAGTAGAGACGCAGGTATAGGAGAAAGATTAGCTGCAACTGTGGTTTCAGCTGCTATGAAAGCTAAAACAAAATTAGGTATGGGTTGGAGTAGGCAACGGAAAGAAACGAGTAAAAGTGGAAGGAAGGGTAGTAGAAGAAGTTATAAGAGGAGAAGGCAGGGGTATCGATTAGGTGGTGCTATTTCGTTTTTGCAAGCAATGAAGAAAGCACGGAATGCAATAAGACGGATTGGTAAGAAAAAGGGTGTTTTAGAGAATGCTAGAGTTGCATATCAAAGTTTAATAAAATCTGGAAGAAGAATAAAATATCCGCGATCTAGGGTAATTGCGATACCAAAAAAAGGTGGATTTTTACCGTTAATCCCATTATTTGCAGCATTAGGTGCTTTAGGATCATTAGGTGGTGGTGCCGCAGCAATTTCAAAAGCAGTAACTTCTGCAAAAGCTGAAAGGGATCAATTAGATGAAGCAAAGCGACATAATATTGCTATGGAATCAAAATCTGGGAGTGGTTTATATGTGAAACCTTATAAATCTGGGTGTGGTGTATCTGTTGGAAGTGGATTATATGTAAAGCCGTATAAATCTGGTTGTGGTGTTTATTTACCTGAAGGTGCTAGTTCAAAAAACTGATAAGCAGTTTACCTCGAAGGCCTTTAACAGAAAAAGATTTGTGGATGTATGTTCAAAGGTGGAGAATTGGTAAATTTCGGGGTATTTTTAGTAAAGATGTGTTACCGAAAATTATACGCAAAAGAGAGAATGGAATAGTAAATTTGGATGATGATGCTGGTGAAGGGACTCATTGGGTGGCATATAAGAAAAATAATGCTGTAATAAATTATTTTGATAGTTACGGTGATTTAAGACCTCCGATTGAGGTTGAAAAGTATTTATTATCGAATGGTGGTGGTGTTTTACAGTATAACTATGAAAGATATCAAGACAGTAACAGTGAAAATTGTGGACATTTGTGTTTATTGTTTTTGAAAGGATTTATTAAATAAGAAGGAGTTTGTTGCGATTGTTTTATTAAATATTAGTGCAACGATTTTGGAAAGTTGAATTTAAATTAGAAATGGATGCGGATGGTAATGGAAGTGTGAATAATTTGGCTTTTGTTTTGACAGGGAAGGGATCTGAGGTGGCTTGTGTACTGAATCCACCTATATATTTAAATGGTGAATACGAGATGTATATGTTAAGTTTGCAAACTTATAATTCTATCCCTAATGTTACTAGTAAAAATAATGTTTTTAAATATTCAAGAAGTAAGTCAAGTGCTTGGAAGGAGATAATTATTCCGGAGGGTACTTATGATATAATGGATTTACAGAAATATGTCGATGAGCATTTACGGGTTGCGGAAGGAGCAAAACATTTTTTCTTATTAACTGGTAATAGTAATACTATGAAAGTGTTTATGAAGGCGTCTGTAGATATTGATTTTGGAGTGGAAAATTCCATTGGTTCTTTATTAGGTTTTTATAGAAGGGTTATTGGAAAACAGATACCGAGTCATAGCGATGAAATAGTTGATATAAATAGAATTAGTGCTATTGATATTATGTGTAATATTGTAGATGGATCATACATTAATGGTGAATTATCACATGTTTTGTATCATTTTTATCCAAATGTTCCACCAGGTTTTAAAATTATAGAGGTTCCGCAAGAGAAAATTTATATGCCTGTAAATACTAATGTATTATCTGATATTATTATTCGGGCTGTAGATCAGATAGGTCAACCAATTGATTTAAGAGGTGAAGAGATGACAATATATTTGAGTATATAATGAAACAGATATTCAAAATACATATCCGTCACTGTAAACATGGACAAACACCTCGTATTTTTAGCGTAATACGGCAAAAACGTATTGATAAATATCCCCTTTTTTGTATATTTACCGCCATCTGGCGCGTGTTAATGGACAGCACCAATATACGTATTTTTCCGCTTTTTTTCGTAATAGCCTTGCTATTCGAGCGGAAGATCGCCTTTTCTGGCCTAGTCGCTTTCTTCCGTCAGATGTCACTGATTAAATTAGTGTCGCCTGATAGAACGAAACTGGTTATAGCTTGGAGACGATTTTAGCGTAAATGTAGATACAGATACAGATCCGTTGTTTAACAGATCTGTATTAATTTGTATACACATTGCTTCACTAGTTCAACCGATGAGGCCTAGATGGCTGAAACATATGTATTGAACAGAAGTAAATGCTAAAAATACGAGGTGTTTGTCCATGTTTACAGTGACGGATATGTATTTTGCATATCTGTTTCATTATATAACAACTGCGTAATACGGCAAAAACGTATTGATAAATATCCCTTTTTTTGTAAATATATTTGAGGATTAGGAGACGTTAGGTTTTAAAAATAAAATGTTTTATGTTTTAGGAATAGTAAATGATTTATTGAGGGAAATAATTGTATATATTAGTGAATATTTAAATAATTAAAGAATAGTATTAGTACAATTGTTGATTAAGTAGGGTGTGTAGTAATAGATGTCAAAGGTGAATATTGGATATTTCACAAATTAAGTTGAATTATTGAGATTATAGATTGGAGAATAATGAGGAGCAGTAGTATTAATAAAATGTGGAGGAGGAATAGAAATTCTTCACGGAAATTAGTGAATAAGTTGTGGAGGATTATTGGTGGGGTGAGGGTACGAAATTGTTTAACAAATGAGAATAGGCGGTTTTTGAAAGGTATGGGATATAAAGTTTTGGTGTAGATTTATTTAAGTGAGAGGGAGTTTTGGTATGTTGATTTTGGGATATTAAGAAATAAAGAGAGGATTATGCTTTAGTGTAGAAAGATATTTGTCTAGAGAAGAAGTTAGTTGTGAAAGTGTGATAGTAACAATTTTAAAAATGGAAGTTTTAGATGTTTTAAGAAGGGTTCGAATAGATAATTCTATTGTGGAGTTGGAATATCATAATCATGTTCCGTTTGGTTCACCAAGATATGAAAATAATGATGAGATTAGAATTGTGGTACCAGAAATAGATAAGTATACTTTACCATCGGAGTCAGAATTATTAATTGAGGGGAAGTTACGATTGTTTAGTGATGAAAGTAAGGCTAGTGCTACAGCGTTTTTAATTAATAATGCGGCAGCTTTTATGTTCAGCAATATCAGATATGTGATTAGTGGAGTGGAGATGGATGAAGTAAGAAATGTAGGTATTACATCGACTATGAAAGTATATTTTTCTCATAGTCCAAGTTATATAAATAAATTGGAAAATTGTGGTTGGGAATTTTCTACTGGAAAGGCTCCGCTTTTAGATAATAAAGGTAACTTTAGTATATGTATACCATTGAAGATGTTAATGGGTTTCGCAGAAGATTTTAAGTCTGTTATTTTAAATATGTCTCAGGAGCTTGTGTTGAAGAGATGTGCTGATGATAATGATGTAATATATAATTCAAGTGTTGCCATTAATGAGGGTGTTAGGTTAACTATTAATGCTATTGTATGGCGGGTACCACATGTTAAAGTTGGTTTAAGTCAGGATTTGGCGTTAACTAAATTAACAACGAAAAATACTATAATGGAAATGTTTTTTAGAGGATGGGAAATTCATGAAAATCCGGGAATTCCAGAGACAACAAAACATAGTTGGGCTATTAAGACAGCTCCACATTTAGAGACACCTAGATATATTATTTTGGGTTTTCAGACTGGGAAGAAAGGGAAAGTGGATCAAAATATGAGTAGATATAATGCAATTAATTTAACTGATGTGACAGCTTATTTAAATGGTAAAAAATATCCATATGAAAATGTTCGAGTGGATTTTGATGAAAATCGTGTAGCCGTTTTATATAATGTGTATGCTAAATTTCAACAAGTTTATTATGGTCATGAATATACTGAGCCGATGTTAAAATTAAGCCAATTTAAATTGTGTCCATTAATTGGTATTGATTGTTCACATCAGGAAGGTGCTATACATAGAAGTGGTGTGGAGATTAGAATTGAATTTACGGCGAAAGATAATATACCAAAAGATACGGTTATGTATTGCTTGAAGAAAGCACGGAATGCAATAAGACGGATTGGTAAGAAGAAGGGTGTTTTAGAGAATGCTAGAGTTGCATATCAAAGTTTAATAAAATCTGGAAGAAGAATAAAATATCCGCGATCTAGGGTAATTGCGATACCAAAAAAAGGTGGATTTTTACCGTTAATCCCATTATTTGCAGCATTAGGTGCTTTAGGATCATTAGGTGGGGGTGCCGCAGCAATTTCAAAAGCAGTAACTTCTGCAAAAGCTGAAAGGGATCAATTAGATGAAGCAAAGCGACATAATATTGCTATGGAATCAAAATCTGGGAGTGGTTTATATGTGAAACCTTATAAATCTGGGTGTGGTGTATCTGTTGGAAGTGGATTATATGTAAAGCCGTATAAATCTGGTTGTGGTGTTTATTTACCTGAAGGTGCTAGTTCAAAAAACTGATAAGCAGTTTACCTCGAAGGCCTTTAACAGAAAAAGATTTGTGGATGTATGTTCAAAGGTGGAGAATTGGTAAATTTCGGGGTATTTTTAGTAAAGATGTGTTACCGAAAATTATACGCAAAAGAGAGAATGGAATAGTAAATTTGGATGATGATGCTGGTGAAGGGACTCATTGGGTGGCATATAAGAAAAATAATGCTGTAATAAATTATTTTGATAGTTACGGTGATTTAAGACCTCCGATTGAGGTTGAAAAGTATTTATTATCGAATGGTGGTGGTGTTTTACAGTATAACTATGAAAGATATCAAGACAGTAACAGTGAAAATTGTGGACATTTGTGTTTATTGTTTTTGAAAGGATTTATTAAATAAGAAGGAGTTTGTTGCGATTGTTTTATTAAATATTAGTGCAACGATTTTGGAAAGTTGAATTTAAATTAGAAATGGATGCGGATGGTAATGGAAGTGTGAATAATTTGGCTTTTGTTTTGACAGGGAAGGGATCTGAGGTGGCTTGTGTACTGAATCCACCTATATATTTAAATGGTGAATACGAGATGTATATGTTAAGTTTGCAAACTTATAATTCTATCCCTAATGTTACTAGTAAAAATAATGTTTTTAAATATTCAAGAAGTAAGTCAAGTGCTTGGAAGGAGATAATTATTCCGGAGGGTACTTATGATATAATGGATTTACAGAAATATGTCGATGAGCATTTACGGGTTGCGGAAGGAGCAAAACATTTTTTCTTATTAACTGGTAATAGTAATACTATGAAAGTGTTTATGAAGGCGTCTGTAGATATTGATTTTGGAGTGGAAAATTCCATTGGTTCTTTATTAGGTTTTTATAGAAGGGTTATTGGAAAACAGATACCGAGTCATAGCGATGAAATAGTTGATATAAATAGAATTAGTGCTATTGATATTATGTGTAATATTGTAGATGGATCATACATTAATGGTGAATTATCACATGTTTTGTATCATTTTTATCCAAATGTTCCACCAGGTTTTAAAATTATAGAGGTTCCGCAAGAGAAAATTTATATGCCTGTAAATACTAATGTATTATCTGATATTATTATTCGGGCTGTAGATCAGATAGGTCAACCAATTGATTTAAGAGGTGAAGAGATGACAATATATTTGAGTATATAATGAAACAGATATTCAAAATACATATCCGTCACTGTAAACATGGACAAACACCTCGTATTTTTAGCGTAATACGGCAAAAACGTATTGATAAATATCCCCTTTTTTGTATATTTACCGCCATCTGGCGCGTGTTAATGGACAGCACCAATATACGTATTTTTCCGCTTTTTTTCGTAATAGCCTTGCTATTCGAGCGGAAGATCGCCTTTTCTGGCCTAGTCGCTTTCTTCCGTCAGATGTCACTGATTAAATTAGTGTCGCCTGATAGAACGAAACTGGTTATAGCTTGGAGACGATTTTAGCGTAAATGTAGATACAGATACAGATCCGTTGTTTAACAGATCTGTATTAATTTGTATACACATTGCTTCACTAGTTCAACCGATGAGGCCTAGATGGCTGAAACATATGTATTGAACAGAAGTAAATGCTAAAAATACGAGGTGTTTGTCCATGTTTACAGTGACGGATATGTATTTTGCATATCTGTTTCATTATATAACAACTGCGTAATACGGCAAAAACGTATTGATAAATATCCCTTTTTTTGTAAATATATTTGAGGATTAGGAGACGTTAGGTTTTAAAAATAAAATGTTTTATGTTTTAGGAATAGTAAATGATTTATTGAGGGAAATAATTGTATATATTAGTGAATATTTAAATAATTAAAGAATAGTATTAGTACAATTGTTGATTAAGTAGGGTGTGTAGTAATAGATGTCAAAGGTGAATATTGGATATTTCACAAATTAAGTTGAATTATTGAGATTATAGATTGGAGAATAATGAGGAGCAGTAGTATTAATAAAATGTGGAGGAGGAATAGAAATTCTTCACGGAAATTAGTGAATAAGTTGTGGAGGATTATTGGTGGGGTGAGGGTACGAAATTGTTTAACAAATGAGAATAGGCGGTTTTTGAAAGGTATGGGATATAAAGTTTTGGTGTAGATTTATTTAAGTGAGAGGGAGTTTTGGTATGTTGATTTTGGGATATTAAGAAATAAAGAGAGGATTATGCTTTAGTGTAGAAAGATATTTGTCTAGAGAAGAAGTTAGTTGTGAAAGTGTGATAGTAACAATTTTAAAAATGGAAGTTTTAGATGTTTTAAGAAGGGTTCGAATAGATAATTCTATTGTGGAGTTGGAATATCATAATCATGTTCCGTTTGGTTCACCAAGATATGAAAATAATGATGAGATTAGAATTGTGGTACCAGAAATAGATAAGTATACTTTACCATCGGAGTCAGAATTATTAATTGAGGGGAAGTTACGACTGTTTAGTGATGAAAGTAAGGCTAGTGCTACAGCGTTTTTAATTAATAATGCGGCAGCTTTTATGTTCAGCAATATCAGATATGTGATTAGTGGAGTGGAGATGGATGAAGTAAGAAATGTAGGTATTACATCGACTATGAAAGTATATTTTTCTCATAGTCCAAGTTATATAAATAAATTGGAAAATTGTGGTTGGGAATTTTCTACTGGAAAGGCTCCGGTTTTAGATAATAAAGGTAACTTTAGTATATGTATACCATTGAAGATGTTAATGGGTTTCGCAGAAGATTTTAAGTCTGTTATTTTAAATATGTCTCAGGAGCTTGTGTTGAAGAGATGTGCTGATGATAATGATGTAATATATAATTCAAGTGTTGCCATTAATGAGGGTGTTAGGTTAACTATTAATGCTATTGTATGGCGGGTACCACATGTTAAAGTTGGTTTAAGTCAGGATTTGGCGTTAACTAAATTAACAACGAAAAATACTATAATGGAAATGTTTTTTAGAGGATGGGAAATTCATGAAAATCCGGGAATTCCAGAGACAACAAAACATAGTTGGGCTATTAAGACAGCTCCACATTTAGAGACACCTAGATATATTATTTTGGGTTTTCAGACTGGGAAGAAAGGGAAAGTGGATCAAAATATGAGTAGATATAATGCAATTAATTTAACTGATGTGACAGCTTATTTAAATGGTAAAAAATATCCATATGAAAATGTTCGAGTGGATTTTGATGAAAATCGTGTAGCCGT
This sequence comes from Melolontha melolontha, assembly GCA_935421215.2. Lineage (NCBI taxonomy): Eukaryota > Metazoa > Arthropoda > Insecta > Coleoptera > Scarabaeidae > Melolontha > Melolontha melolontha. The sequence continues at coordinate 141,600,421 of OW285235.1, forward strand.
TTTATATAATGTGTATGCTAAATTTCAACAAGTTTATTATGGTCATGAATATACTGAGCCGATGTTAAAATTAAGCCAATTTAAATTGTGTCCATTAATTGGTATTGATTGTTCACATCAGGAAGGTGCTATACATAGAAGTGGTGTGGAGATTAGAATTGAATTTACGGCGAAAGATAATATACCAAAAGATACGGTTATGTATTGCTTGATATTACATAATAAATTGTATCAGTATTCACCATTTAATAAGGTGGTGCAGCGACAGTATTAGTATTTTTTGTTTGTTTGAGGAGTAAGATGGGTGGTGGGAGATATGATAAATACAGTTTATGGAATGTGGTTGTGTAGCGTATGGTTACTGATTGGGTGAGAAGGTTGTTTAGTTAAAGATGCTGATTTAAGTGGGAAGAAATATATAATTATAGATTTTCAATGGTATCGATTTAATAGTTATAGTTTGATGCCTAAGGAGTTGGCTACTTGTGATAGTGAATTTAAGAGGAGTCATTTTATATTCAAACCGGTTTTGAGTTTTGGTGTATAATAATGGAATAATAGATTTAGTATATGCGGAAAAAATTAGAAGAGGAGAGCCAAGTTGTAGTTTTCGTGTTAGTAATTATGTTGTTTGTGCTTTGTCTAATGTGGAACGATTGTATAAGTTTTTGTTAGAAATTAAGTTGAAAGATAATAAAGTTGGCTATATTTAATTATTGTTATAATGGGTTATGCGTGGAGTGCTATGAGGAGTTATGTTGTGGAGAGGGTTGGTAATGTGTTGCGACGACTTGAAATTGATGGAAATTTTTCTGGATTGGATGATGATGATTTATTTTATGTGCCTAAGACATATTTAATGAGCAATATAGGATGTTTGAGTTTAGAATTTGTTTGGCGTCGATTACCTAGAAGTTATCAAGAAGATATTGATTTAATTGGATGTAGACCATGTGTAAGTCATTATGTAATTGACATTGATGTTGTTGATGGACCTGTTAGGAGAAGAAATTGCTATATGTGTAGACAGAATGATTTAAAGTTTTTGTATTAATATAGTGTATTAATGTTTGTAATGTATTTATGTATGTAGCTATAAATAAATACTTGAGTTTAAATTTTTTTATTAATATAATGTTAGGTATTGAATTTAGACGAGGGGTGTGGGAGGGTTTTCTAGAAACAAAGGATAAAAGGGAAAGGAGAAAAAGAGAGAAAGGAAAAAAGAGAAAAAAAGGAAAAAAGAAAAAAAAGGGAAAAAAAGAAAAAAAAAGGAAAAAGAGAGAGAACAGGGGGGGTTGGGCGAGCCCCCGAACCAATCCACACGCAATAGTGCGGAGTGAGCGCGCGGAGGTGGGGATTGGGGCAGAGGCTCCCCCCCCCCCCGTGACCTACATTCGAAAATTTACCCCTCCACTTTTCGATGAAGAACTGAAGAATTTGGGAATTTTCCCGGTGGTCAATGTCACACCTAATATCTAAAATCATCTAAAAATATCAACTTGACCTTGATTAACATATGCAAATTAATAATGTAAATTTGTACATATATTATGTAATAGGTCAAGAATGACGTCAGTGTAAATTTCTAAAATGTAAATTTACATAATTAATTGAGACTTGACCGTTTGCAAAAAATGCGACGGAATTTTTGATTAACATATGCATATTTATAATGTAAATTTGTACGTATTATGTAATAGGTCAAAATTGACGTCAATGGAAATTTCTAAAATGTTAATTTACATAATTAATTGCCCCTATTTTCATATAAATACGAGTTAGTTTTACTGGGATAGACATTACAAGTTATACAATGGTAAGTAAACATCCATATTATTAATATTATTACTATATTTATATTTGTTTTTTCTTGTATTTGTTTATTTAATTATTTATAATTCACTGTTATATATTTCTTATATTTGAATAAAATTTGAAATGTAGCATTTTCAAAAGTAATGTATTACATTTATAATACATTAATTTTGAAAATATTTTATTTCTTTTGTGTTCTAAAAGTAGGAAAGTAATTATTCTTTTATGTATCCTGAAAAGTAATAAAATTATAATTCAATATTTGAAATTGAAAGTTTAGTATCAGTATTTAAATAATTCGAATTAATTTGATTCCTTCACTCATTTTTATTATTCTTTAGGAAACACCATCCTCGCCTCAACCAACTTCACAGCAACAGGTGTTTCCCCCTGATACTGACAACCCTAACCCTGAAAGCCTCATAAATATTTCCAATATGAATATTTCCAATCAAGGATCTTTTATGCAAGGACTAGAGCAACTGGTACTTCCAGAAATAGATGATGAAATACTGTCGGCGGCGGTAGATAGAGCGCTATCTACCGTTGCCCCTGCTAATGTAGTCGGAACAATTACGAGGGCAGCTGTAATGAGAACTGCTAGCGTATTTGTTCCTACTATGACAGAGACAGAATTTCCGACGGTATTGTCTCAAGTTGCTACTATTGCACCGCTGGGCACTGCTGAAATGAGTAGAGCAACTGCTGAAATGAAAAGACAATTCGATTACGAACAGTACCAACGACAATTCGATTACGAACAGTACCAACAACAACGACAACGAGAACAACAACGACGACGAGAACAACGAAAATTAGAACAAAAACAACGACGAGAACAACAACGAGAACAAAAACGACGACAACAGACAAATACACAGACGCGACGAGAACAAAAACGACGACAACTGACAAATACACAGACGCAAACAGTTGCTTTGACGCATGCAATTGCATCTACACCCATTTCTAGTGTGAGAGAGAGTAGTAGTACTCTCAAGAGACTACTTCTGGGTAGACAGGTACACTCTGGTACTGTAATGGTGTCAGCTGTTGCAGTACCACCACCAGTGGACCTATCACCTATAGAAAAACCAGTAGTGGCACATGAGTCATCATCGGTTATATTTCTATCTGCTCATTCACCTGGCAATCCACCGCTTCAACCTGATCCCTCTCGAGATCATCCTCCCTCTCGAGATCATCCTCAATCAGATCTCAACCAGATCCTTCTCGAGATCCTCGAGATCAAAATTCACCGCTGCCCCATCGTTCGCCTTTGATTACCCCTTCGCCTACCCCTTCGCCTTTGATTACCCCCTACCAAAGACAAAAACAAGCCTCCGAACCTAGATCAAATGGAGAACCTCAACCACTTCCTTTAGAAACTCAACTACATCCACCTTCATTAGAACAAGAATGTCATCCACCTCAATATCAACCATTTGAACCAGAATATCAGGCACCTCAAACACAACCGCCCCTATCAGAACCTCAACCATTTCCATCACATCAACGTCAACCACGCAAGACTCTCGCTGTGGATTTTAAAGAACTTTCTGACAAAGTTATGTCGCACCTTGAGAGAAATTCGTCAGTTAGAGATGCCTCCCTTGCCCATGTGAATGAGCAGGTATCCGGTTGGATCGCAGACTTCGACCTGTATCTTCAACTCCATAATGGTGCCATTAATACGAACATCCCAGATGTTCATATTAATGAGAAAGTTCAATCTTACCGGAGGAAGAAAAATCGATTCGGACAAATCAAAGCTTTGATAGTTGAACATATCAATAGTAATGATGATGACAGTGATTCTGGATAATTTATTATGCTTTTAAACTTTGCACTACAGATTGATTTATTGGTACTTTAAACTAATTACATGCTTTTAAATTTTGCACTGCAGACTTTGATTTATTGATATGTTCAATAACGAAGTTAGACCCTCGTACGTAGACATAGACCGTAATAGTATGATTTGGGAATAATGATTTGGAAATATTTACAGTAATATTTGTAGTAATATTTACAGTAAATGTAACTGTCCATCCTTCCACCTTACAGTAGTAATATTTATAGTAAATATAACTGTCAACATCCTTACAGTCGTCCTTACAGTTAATATATCACTGTATATTACTGTAAGGATAACTGTCTAACTGTCAATATCCTGGGGGACATCTGGTAAGGAAGTATGGATTTGGGAATATTTACATTATCTTTTCCATGGGGTGATATTCGTCAGAAGCAATAGTGTTAATATGTTTGTTGATTTTAACCTTTTTCATGGAGCTCAATATAAAGATATTACATTTACAGGAATTCCAGCTAAATACCTCCGCACCTACTAAAGTGCTGGTGACGGTGACATCGACACCAGGCCGCCGTTCACCGATACTCAATGTATCGGTATCGGCAGCGATGCCATCAACACCAGCACCACCACCAACAAAACCAACACCTACAACACCAGCACCTACAACACCACCGCCGACACCACAGCCGCAAACATCAACACCGCGGCCGCAAGCATCATCACTGAAGCCGCCGCCGTATTCAGAGATAGCGGAGGACTCGTGGGGATCATCAAATGATGATGAAGATCACACACCTGCCCAACCGGTGCCAAAACCGGTGGCGATGGCCCCACAGAAGGTCATCAGAGAACTGCTGAAGAGGTATGAAAATAATAAACAAAATTAATATTATTAATTTTGTTTATTATTATTTTCATATCTCTTCAACAATTTCCTATCTCTTCAACAATTTCCTATCTCTTCAACAATTTCCTATCTCTTCAACAATTTCCTCTTCAATAATTTCTTCAAACTTTTGTGCTTCACCATTTCCAACGTTTGTTCTTCACCATTTCCAACATTTGTGCTTCACCATTTTCAACACGTCCACCTTCACCATTTCCATCAGGATATGACCCACCATTTCCATCAGGAATATTACCGATGCCAAAGCTTGTGTACAGCTAGTAACTTAAATAATAATGCAAATATTGCACAAATTTGAAACAAAATAATAAATTTAATGTCTTTTAATATGTAAAAATATAATGAAATGTAAATAATGTAAATAAATATAATAAAATTTATTAATATGTAAAAATATAATGAAATGTAAATAATGTAAATAAATATAATAAAATTTAATGTCATTTAAGGTGTAGAAATTTGCTTTTTAAATTAATAAAAAGCGTCTAAAGCTAATATGGTTCAGTATACATCGTGAATTCATGAAGTGCAGTATGTAGCTAGAAGCACAACCATTATCATTACCTTTATACAACTACGATTCCGTATTTAATGAGAAGAATTTTAACCGACACAGCAATCTATTTGGTGGTACTTGTAAGAGAGCACTAATAGTGGGTCCTTCAGGATGTGGTAAAACGAATGCCCTCCTTACTTTATTATTACATCCTAATGGGTTGCGCTTCAAAAATATTTACATCTGCTGTGGATCTCTTCATCAACAGAAATATGAATATCTTAAACATGTAATGGCAACTATTCCAGAGATAGGTTATTTTGAATATACGGATCCGATTGATATGATAACACCGGACCAAGTTGCCGACTATTCAGTCGTTATATTTGACGATATACCCACTATTAATTTGAATATTGTCAAGCAGTTCTTCTCTTTCGGTAGGCATCGGAATTTAGATTGTTTTTATTTAATTCAAACATATAGTGCTGTTCCTAAACAATTGTTGAGGGATAATACAAATCTTTGATCTATTATTTATCGATACTGACTGTAAGTATAATGAAGGAAGATACCGTTTAGGTTTTGATACTTATATACATTTACAATAAGTTCCTCTAAAAACACCATTAAAAGGATCCTACTTTAGGAAATCTACATCAGTATTTAAGTATTCGTTAAATAGTAAAGAGACATGGATGATAAATTAATAAATAATTTAGTAAAAGCTCGCACAGTTTTAAAAGAAAAATTGAGAACACTAAGGGCTGATATCGCGAAGTCTCAGAGATATTGATATACAGTATGCACCTATATCCAAACCTTTGCAAGAAATTGCCGTGAAATTAGGTAGTACCATTCCGAAGCAAAGTAGAACCCCCCACTCGAAGGACGCTATGGAGGATACACCAGACACATTGTCTGAAATTTTTCCAGAAAAATCCTATGCAGCAGTACAAGGAACGTCTATTATACGGCAAGGGACACCTTCACGAAAACATGTGTCCTGGTTTAGCCCATACACTCATTCCTCCCCGACCAAGCGCAAATTGGAAGGAGTTGGTACTACACCTCGAACATCTAAAGTTCTAGCAACACTGGACTCTGAACCAGATGCCCCAACACCTAAGATGTCAACGTCATTCACACAACCTACATTCTTAGAAGATGACTACATAGGTCACCTGTTGCCAGAAACGCCAGAAAGAAGGGAAGAAGATGGAAGTAAAGAAGACGAAACAGATACAAGTGGAAGTATGGATTTAGATAAATCAATGACGCATGCCGTATCACTATTGAGTACGCGTCCAGCTAAGTCGATAATTGCTAACAAATCGTTGAATAAAACCCTTCTAGAAACGGATGAAGTTAAAGAATCATTGAGAGATTATGATCGTACTATACCGCCATATCTTATCGGTTTAATGACCGACGAAAACGATGAATTTGATGAAAAATATGGTGTTCACGAAGTCGGTGGGGATTTAAAAATTGGAAACGCTGATGTTAGATTTGATGGACCCAACATTATCATCGGTCAATTCACTTATAAGGCAACAAAAGGTTTACTAGAATTGCTTTTCAAGAAGAAACCAGGGACATTTTTATATGCTGATCCAAAGAATTATAAATTTATTCTCAGTGATACAAACTCTCATCGAGTTGAATACGATCCTGATAGGAAGTTTGCAGCCAGTAAAGGTTTTAAATACAAATCAATTATAAAACCTATTATACAAGGGAAGAAACCTGAAGTTTGGTGGAGTCGAACTTGGAAGACCGGCTTAGGTTTGTTAAATAAGGTATCCATGCAAAAGATGGTTGTACCTAAAAGTAAAATTGAATATAAGTACTGCGACGATGTGAATGAACTGTGTGATAGATTAAAGCTACTAGTAGCATCGAAGGATGCCGGTCACTCAGGGCACCAGAACGAGATATTGTCAATAATAGAGGAGTTGAAAGAGTCAAAAATTATAAAATAGTCTGTCTGTATACTCTGTAAAGTCTTGGTTGTATGACAGTTTATATTTCGACACCAATGATAGGTAACGATGACAATAGATAAATTTGGAAGACACATACACAAGCATGTCCTTAAGAGACATTTAATGGATGTAGACGTAGTCTCAGACTTTCTCAAACATCCTAAATTTCAAGAAGTATTACAAATGCATAGAAAAAATATTCCATCTCCCAGTGCAACAGCAACTTCGAACTATATTATTCCAATATATAGTGACGGTTCCATTGACCTCATGGGTTATTATGTAAGTACGTCATTGGCGAAACATACTTATTTATATAAGAATAAATTATATCGTGGGAAGGTTATAAATGTACACTATTCTAACGAGAAATTAACAACACTGCAAATTGATAAGGAACTATTTAATTCCAAGAGACCGATAGAATTGACAGAAGGAACAACGTTTAGGTTGATATATGTTGGTACCAAACCTACGCCACCAAAAACAGAAGCAGTATTTGCGGAAATAGTCATCGAAGGAAATGTCGTCAATTAGGAGGGATGTTGTAAATGAAATACATAGACCAGCTCGGAGGAGGTTTACTCGACGTCGGGTCATCATAAAAGGATTGCGGGACTTATTTCAAATCGATCTGGTTGAAATGATACCGTACGCAAAAGAAAACGACAATTTCAAATACATTTTCGTATGTATAAACACATTTTCGAAATTCGCCTGGGCAATACCAATAAAAAATAAGACAGCGATTGAAGTAATGAACGCCATGAAATCCATACTCTCAACTGGGAAAAAAAATATTCCGAAGAATGTTCAAAGCGACCAAGGAAAGGAATTTTTCAACTCTCATTTCAAGAAGCTTGGATCAGTATAATATTAATCACTACACTACCTATTCCAATCTAAAAAGTTCCATTGTCGAACGTTTTAATAGAACCCTAAAAAATAAGATGTGGAAGGAATTCAGCTTCAATGGGAATTATCGTTGGATAGATATGTTGCAAGGACTAGTCAAAGATTATAATAATACCGTACATCGAACAACAAGGCACAAACCTGTAGCAGTTAGTCAAAGAAACGTTAGAAGCATTTTGAATACAGTTTATAGTAATATTAAAGTCGGTGATCCAAGAATTTCAAATTTTAAGGTGGGAGACTTCGTTCGTATCAGTAAATACAGGCACGTGTTTTCTAAAATGTATACGCCAAATTGGTCGAATGAGATATTCACAGTAAGAAAAGTTCAAAATACCTTCCCCAGTACCTATCTACTACAAGATTCGCAAAAACAGAATATTTTAGGAGGGTTTTACGAATCAGAGTTGCTGAAAGTGAAGCATCCGGACGTATATCTTGTTGAAAAAATTATACGACGACAGAAGGGTAAAGTTCTCGTAAAGTGGCTTGGCATGCCTTCATCACACAGCTCTTGGATTTCTAAGGATAATGTGTTGTAGAGGTTTAGCTGATAATATAATTTAAAATAAAAAGTACTAAATAAGTTTGAAATGTTTTTTATTTTATAAATAATTAATATAAATAAGTAGAATTAACTAATATCAAGTTGTATTAAACAACTTACAATTATTTATAAGACACATTTACAAAAGATGCACATAATTTATATCATTGCTAAAATACATTAATGACTAATACATTTACAAAAGATATCTGTCAGAGCATTTAGTTCTAAAAGAATATTTTGTTAGTTTTCTTCCCGTGTAATGCCTTCTATTTTATAATGACCCCACGCCAAAGTATTGCTTTTATCAGGGAGAATATATCGTTTGTCATCTTTAGATGAGAGAGCAACTTTATTCCTCAATTCCGTGTATATTGTGTGTAATTCAGAACGGAATATGTACATTTTCCTCATTATATTTCCATCATCTTCCACCACAGTTTTATAATCAGTTACTGATAAATTTTTATCAATAACGTATTTCTTTACTCCCTTTGCAGTTTTTACAGTTTTATCAAGTAGTTTTAGACAATAAGCTTTAGCACCTGTTCCATAAAAATACTCAATAATTTTTCCAGCATATTCATCCTTCATTTTTCCCAACCTGGGTGAAGTGGGAGGTATTCCATGAATATTATCGACAGTAAAATTCGATGTATCAAACATATGTAAATGTTCTTTTATATCCCTATGTACATTATAATTTTGCACACTTATAATCAATGAATCTGTATCTGTATCTGTATACAATAATGAAACGTCTGTATCATACAAAGGTTTTAAGAAACCATAGAAAAAACTATACATTACCCTCTTAGCTAGTTCCAAAATTGTGAATCCCACATATATAGGTTTTACGTAATCTACACGTACCTTTGTTAATTCGATGGCTGTAAGAGAGTCACAAAAGATTTTACAAGATTTAAAATTTGGTTTTGCTATATACGCCTCAGCGCCAAGCCTTTTATGAATAGTTTCCCAATGTGAAACCAATTTTATATTTACTCGATTTTCTACATTTTCCATCGTCTTTCCAAATATACTATTCACCATTAATTTATAAAACTGTTTAAAAAACTCGTTGGTGGATTCATTTCGTTTTTTTTTGTATTGAAATCAATATATTTCTTTAACCAAGTACTTTGTTTAAATCTAATTCCTCGACGTATTCCTCGTAATATCAAACCATTATTAAGACATTGTTTCAAAGTTAAGTAATGTATGACGTAATTTGATTTATCGACAAGGTTTGGTATCAATTTCCCATATTTTGAATTAGGTGGAATAACATGTTCGGGGCAAAAAGGAAAGTCATTGTGCTGTTCGTGAAGATTTGCAGGATATTCTAAATCTACTTCGAAAACATAACCATAATCTCCATCGTATTCTAAGGCTTGTATATCCATCGTCGGTAGTTCTTCATTTGTTAACCATTGAAAATCACTAACTGGTAAACTGAATGACATGGCATAACCATATAAATTCGTTGCATCTAAATATAGAATATATTTTTTCGCTTCGGATGAATCAAAATCCGGTAAGAATTCGTTGTTAGCTTTTTCCATTCTTTTGCAACACATGCTCACCTCCACCTCCACCTACACCTCCACGTATACCGCTTTTAAAAAAATGAAACATATCTGCATCTGTTAATAGTTCCAAACTAATACCCGTCATACGCAGCATAGCATCTCAGCTTAATCCTGGAGAAGTAAAATAATGTGCAGGATCTAATTTGTAATTGTGCAGGCAAATGTTTCGAAAATTTTCAAATACATCTGCTAGTAACAATACATCTGATTGTATATTTTTACAATCGAATAAATTCCAAACCCTTTGAGCTCTGCAATAGTCTTCATCACTTATGTCACTATCTGATAGCATATCATAAAAGCACTCTTTGTTGGGTAATTCCGAGAATGAAAGAGTTTCATAAGACGTAACATAGTTATATGGGAATACACCCTTCTGTCGGATTAATTCAAATTTTTCACCCATATAATACCTTCTAATTTCCTCACATTGTTCATTGTCTAAATAAGATAATTTCGTCAAAGAGGAATTCATAAATCGAAATGAGTCTATAAATCTCAACTTGTAGAACACGTTTCTTTTCTTACCATTACAATCTATTATATCTCCCACGTGAACTTTTTTGGAAAATGAAATATATTTCTCTTTATTTTGTGAAATAACATCTACATCCTCCTTTTCCAGTGCCAGAACTTTTACAAACAAATGTGTATCATAATTTGACAAATTATGAAAGATAATAGGTATATATCGGGGCTCTTTATAATTTATATTACATACCATATGTGCTGCACCCCGATACAATCCTGTCATATGATCATGGTCACGAACTTTTTCTTCAGGGACTGTTATTGCTTTTTCACAAATGTGACACACTGTATCTTGCTCATATTTATCACGCTCCTCATCAGCTATAGGTTTCATTTCTACCTCTTTACTTAAATAATTTTTATATAAAAAAGTAACATCAGTTTCTAGCTCTCTAATAAAAGATGTGGCTGCATTTTGTCCACGATATAAACGCAATTTATTCAGATTATCATCAAAACTACATTTCACATAATAGGCGAAAGAATATGGTTCATGTTCGAAACATTTCACAGTAAATGGTTTGGAAGGATCCGGTTCTGACGTATCAATAGGTTTTAATATTGCTTCGAAATCAGCATAAACCACAAAAGGAACTCTTAATTGTCGTTCAAATTTATCAAATTTTAATACATATTCTGGTAGTTCCTCTCCGTACTTATTGATTTTTAATTCTGAGCCGGGAAACACTGCCTTCACCTTCTTACAATCTTCATTTTCATGTCTTCGTAATTTATCTTCACATGTAAAGAAAATTAAACACCCTTCACATATGTATTTTTGATATCCTGATAAAGATTTCTGTGACGAAACTAGTCGCGACAAATTCTTTATCCAACAGTAATGTGAATTTACATTTTCTGAGGAAACAAGTAATACATTAATATGAGCTATTCTTCTCCGCTTCGTAAAATATAATGGGCCCACTACTTCTTGAGCTCTCACATTATTCTGAAAACATTCTTCTATACCATATACATTAATGGATATATTATTTTGCTCTTCAAACTTATGGATATCTTTTAAATTTACAGGGAAATGTATATCAGTAAAATCTGCAACTGTACTATAATGTGGATACGATGAAACTCTTTGCGGGAGTCGTACTGGTTCCCTTAAAGCAGAAGTAACGGCCCAAGCGAAACATTTGTTGTCAGAATTTTGAACATTTATTATAGCCTTCTTTTTCTTTATCGTTGGTGGTAAGTCCATATAAGTGGAACCTCTCAATGGACTAAACTTATTCATATTTACTTCCAAATATAAAACGTTGCTCAATGTCCACCCTGAAATATAATAAAAATAGTAATTTATAACACTGTGTGGAATTAACAATAATCTTATTTTACCTGAGCGCGCTCCTGAAATTCACTCATTTTATTCTTAATCTCATCAATAAAATCTGCGTATAGCTCATATAAATTACTTCCATGGGTTATGACTAGAGCTGAGGATGTTTGCGGTATAACCATGGTTATATCATGTAACCATAGTAAATTACTATGGTTATATGATATAACCATGGTTATACCGCAAACATCCTCAGCTCTAGTTATGACTTCATTTCGAGTATTAAACGATTTTATTTCTACATTTTCCTTCGTCAATAAATAATATAAACCATACAATTCCAAATTCACTTTCATAGAAGTATGTATACTTAGAATACTATCCATAAGTGCTATCACTTTCTCCCTAATATTATTTGCAAATTCTTCCACATCAACGTATATGCGAGACGAATCACATACTTGATAACTTACTATTCTATCCCCGAACGTGCCAACACTCTTCTTTACACCATTATCGATTATTACGAACGCTTTAGTACGGTGTAAAGTACTGCGGATATGTGCAGTATAACAATTTGTTTCTACATATACATCACATATATCACATTTCATTAATTCCACTTCGTTATCGATAAATTTCATTCTCTTCCCTTTACAAGAAGTTGACATGTGGCGACCTCTGTTATCTCCTCGAGTAAACGTCTTCCCACAGTATTCACATTCAAACATATTGACTTTTTATTTCCCAAATATGCACTGAATAGAAACAACACCTCCATTGTACCGGCTCAACTGTTGCGGGAATGGAACGACCATCACCATATATACACCTCGTCGAAGGTCATGCTTAATATTATACTATTTTATGTGTGAAAACATTTCAAACTTATAAATTACATAGACTTATTTATACTAGTAACAATAAACATCTTAGCATTATATGTATAATCAATCCAATTAATCAAAGTCATACATTCTACTGTCCATATCATCGATTAAAATAATCGCCTCTATTTCAAATATGTCCTCTTCAATTTCTTCCTCCTCAATATCTACCTCGTCTGTATCATCTCCTTGCTCCTCCTCAATATCGTCCTCGATATCGTCTTCAGCTTCACTTAACTCATCATCACTACTCCATTCTAATTCCACTACAATCACTCTATTTTTTCTTTCGTGTGCAGCACCCATATCTGCTTATATGTTCAAACAAATATTAAGAAAACTTAACACTTTCTGATAGAAAAATTCATTCGTTATTATTTATATATTCACGGTTGAACCCCTACCTCGATGTAATCTTTAAGTGATGAGCTTGACCTTCAAATGCACTTGACCTTCAAATTCCCCTGACCTTCAAATGACCTTGACCTTCAAATGTCATTGACATTCAAATGTCCTTGACTTTCAAATGTCTTGACCTTCAAACACCCCTGACCTTCAAATGCTCTTGACTTTCAAATGTCATTGACCTTCAAATGCCATTGACTTTCAAACACCGTTGACCTTCAAATGTTATTGACCTTCAAATGCCTTTGACCTTGACTATTCAGCCGATTCTAACACCTCCTCATTGACCTTGATCGCCATGACCTTGAAATCAAGGTCGCTCATCCTCAACCGATTCTAACACCTCCTCATTGACCTTGATCGCCAATAATGCATGCGATCAAGGTCAATGAGGAGGTGTTAGAATCGGCTGAGATACTCTACTTGTTTACTTGGTCTGTTTCATAATGAAACAAAAGCGTTATACGTGCATATTAACGTATAGATATATTTAAAACCTTTTTTGTATATTTACCGCCATCTGGCTTATTTATGGACAACCCGTATTGTTTCGTTTTTTGTATCAGCATAGCTGGTCAAACGAAAGATCCCTTTTTTCGGCAAAGTCTCTTTCGTCCGTCAGATGCACTTATTAAATAAGTGCCAACTTATAGGATGAAATTTGCTTTATCTTGTAAGGGATTCCGGCTTAATGGCATATACAGATACAGATCTATTTATAAAGATTTGTATCATTTGTATACATTGCTTCACTAGCTTAACTGACGACGCCTATAGATGGCAGAAACATATGTCTTAAGCAGAAGTAAATGCTGAAAATACGAGGTTTTGTCCAAGTATACAGTTACAGATATGTAAATTTTTTACATGCCTGTTTCATAATAAATCACATTAATTTAAGTATATATATATATATATATATATATATATATATATATATATATATATTTTAATATTATAAAAAAAATCCATAGCACATCCCCAAAAATATATAATTAATAAGCCTGGACATGTCAAAATCTTATTTATTATATAGTTTTTCGCACTCGCCGAAAATTGTGTTTTTCTTACACCTACACAACTGTCCCCTCACTCAGCTGATGAACAGTTTCAATCTAGGCCTTCTTTATCAACACGCACCTGTGGAGCGAACGGTTGCAGAGCACTAATGTTGTATCGTCCCTTCTTTCGACGGCCATCCATAGTATACAATTCGTATGTGATATCATTGAATCTTCTTGTGATACGATAAGGTCCAATGTATGGAAGATCGAGCTTTTGGCATTTACCTTGGCGACGTCTACCAAGACGATAACTTCTTACGATAACTGAGTAGCCAACTTCAAATCTGGTTCTGCTTGTAATTTTTTCGTTTTCTGTGTCTGGAAGTCTGGGCCTTCTTCCTCAACACGGACCTTTGGAGCGAACGGTTGCAGAGCACTGATGTGGTATCGTCCCTTCTTTCGACGTCCATCCATAGTATACAACTCGTATGTAACATCATTAAATCTTCTGGTGATACGATAGGGTCCAATGTATGGAAGATCGAGCTTTTCGCATTTACCTTGGCGACGTCTACCAAGCCGAGCTTCTTACAATAACAGAGTTGCCAACTTCGAATCTAGTTCTGCTTGTAATTTTCGCGTTTTGTTTGTTAACATACTTTAGCCCTTGCTCTGCAAGTCTTCTTCCCACTTGAGTTGAAATTTACTCGAGGTTCTCGACCCTTTCTCGTTGATGATTCCAGGGTCTGGCAGGCCTTATCTCATACATCACAGTCGAAGGACACTCCAGAGTAACAGTATTCGGAGAATGGTTGATATTATCTTCAATCTCTGGGACATGTGTCACCCATCCTTCATGGTTGTCGTGAGTCTTGATTTGCAGAAACTTGATAATCTCCTGGATGTATCTCTCAAATGGATTTCCACATGGATGGCGTATGGAAGAGAAATAAATATTAATGTTTCGATATTTTAAGGCATTTATAAATCCGGCATTATTAAAATAAGTTGCATTGTCTGCAAGAATACGATTCTTTTTCCCTTGGTGGGTAATCCAAGAATCTATACACTGTAACGTGGTTTCAGTGTTATATTGGGAGGTAGGAAATAGTTTCACGTATTTAGAGAATATATCTACCATAACTAAAATATTTCTATATTCGAACTCCCCAGGAATCAAATTTCGTAAATAATCAATAGCGACTAATTCTAATTTAGCTTGTGCCACTATACTCTTTACCTCGAATTTGCACGTGCGGTTTTTATGTTTACCTAATCGACACGTTAAATAATTTCTAACTATTTCTTTAGCAATAGTTCGATCTTTCTTTGTGTAGAATACCTCTCTGAACGTGGGCCATACTTTATATACACCTATATGTCCCAAACTCTCATGTATTTGTAACATTGACATAGACATAGCATAGACATCATAACTACCACATAACTTTAATCTCTAAATATTTTCATTATCAAACCGTCGCGCACAACAAAATTTTTATAATTTTCTTGATATCTTAAAGCCTCTCTTAAATTATCAAAACTTTCATTCTGTTGGACCTGAAGTATCACATCATACTGAAATGCCCCTCAGCATAATCTCTATTATACGCATTTAAATCTATATAATTAAAATTAGTTTTAGTGTTACACATTCTAGATGACGCATCGACAGTTATTACTCCCTTTATACGGCGAATTTTAAACTTGTACTCTGACAGTAATAAGGACCAACAATGCACTCTATTATTTGCAAATCTTGTACTCATTAGTGATGTCAACGCAGCATGATCTGTCTCTACTAGGAAGTTCTTGCCCAATAAATAAAATCTTAGCTTTTGAACCTTATGTACTACAGCCAACATTTCTTTCTCAGAAATAGTATATTTAATTTCATAGCTTTTTAAGATTCGAGATATAAAACAAATAGGTTCTTCTATACCTTCATTATTCACTTGGATTAAAACTCCACTAATTGCGACATCACTAGCATCTACTCTTAATACAAATTGTTTATCAAAATCTGGCAATATCAAAACTAACTGATTATAAAATTAATTCTTTAATTTTTTGAAAGCTTTCATTCTTTCCTCATTCCAACTAAATTTAACATTCTTTTTCAACATTTCATACAGTGACACTTGTCTGTGCCAGGTACGGAATAAAACGTTTATAATAATTAATTATACCTAAAAACCCTCCCAACATTATAATTATATTTTTAGGACGTGGATACTCTTTAATCAGCTCCAGCCTACTTTAATCCACACTGACATATCTAGGGCTTATATTATAACCTAGAAACTTTATTTCACTCTTAAAAACTTCACACTTCTTAATATTTAATTTTAAACCTTCTCTTACCAATATTTCCATTATGTTTCGTACATGCTCGAAATGATCCTGTTAATTTGTACTATATATTAAAATATCATCTATGTAATGTACTACATAATCTTCATAGGGTTCCAATATTTGTTGCATTGCCCTAATCAACGCAGCAGCAGAACTGCTTAATCCATATGGTACAGTCCTAAACTGATATACCTTGCAATTTACCATAAAACCACAATACTTCCTCGATTCCTTTTCTAACGGAATAAACCAAAAAGCACTCCTCAAGTCCAACTTACTATACACTTTTGCATTGCTACATCTTGACAGTAATGCTTCAATCGTAACCCGAGTTTCAAATTGAGCTTTTGTTCTCTCATTAAGTCTGCGCGCATCCAAACATAATCTGACGTCTCCAGACTTCTTCTTTACCACTACTAACGGATTCACATATGTAGTTTTGCCTCGTTCTATTACACCATCTCGTAACATCTTCTTAACTTCTTCTTCAACTTGTTGTTGCATATTCTTTGGAATAGGATATTTTTTAACTTTGAAAGCTTTTGTATCATCTACTTCTAGTGAATGTCGATAATTTCTGGCTATACTGGGAAACTTGTTTACTAACTCAATATTATTTTTAATTAGCAATTTAACTTCTTCTTCATATTTTTCATCACAATCTATTTTTAACGAATCAATATCTTCCGGAATTTACACTTCTACATCATTTTCATTATCCAATTCTTCTAAACCCATTAGCTCCTTTTCTTCAAATACTCCTTCTTCAACTTCATTTTCTTCAATCTTCATTTTATTTATATTTTTTATTTTATTCATACAATTCATTTTCTGCATACAATTTATTATTTTTTTCTTCCTCTCCAACCTCCTGGATCCACGGTACATTTTTATTATTGATTATTATCTTCTTTTTATTTATATCTATTATTGCTTTAATTTTTTTCTAACAAGTCTATTCCCAATATCCCATCTCTTCGTGAAACCTTTGATTACAGTAAATTCTCCCTTAAATTTATGGTTCTCTACTTCAAACTTCATAAGATAAATTTTATTAACTACAGCAATTATCTTTTTAGTAGCTGATAAAATTTTAATTTTTCTCGTAGGTACAAATTTCCCTTCCTTATTCTTTATTAACTCTTCAACGACTTTTTCATCTAAAAATGACGCTTCACTACCCGAATCAATTAACCAATAACATTCCCTTTCCTATCTTAACCTTAATATGTGGCAAACTTGTATTAATCGCGCTATCTGACTTATCATATAACAATGCATAACTTTCATCCTTTTTGGTTGGTCCTAACAAAAACCCTTCCTACAAGCATGTTCTGATTTGTTCTTTTGGTCTACTTTTACTGGCTCTACATTAAAATTAGGACTTGTATCTTTATATCTCGTACCTGTATATTTATTTTGATTTATTACTCTATCTGAACCATGTATTTCTCTGTTTGGGGAAGCCATTTTTTTATTTATTTGAGTATGATCATTAAACATAGGTCTTTCAGATCTCAGAGGCATGTTGTGCAAATTAACTCTTGAATATTGATTTCCTTGATTATTTCTCTTTATATTATGTTCTGAATAACAATTATTATTATATCGACTGCCACGCTCTGCATCATCTAACCTTTTTAATGACTCAAGAAACTGTTGCATATCTGTGATGTTATGCATAGCTACTGCCTGGTTGACTTCAAAATCAAAATGTCTAACTAATTGTGAAACCAAATCAAATTCATTTATCTTTGGGGTCAAATATTTTAATATGGAGTATCTCTTCATGACATAGGCCTCTCTTGTTTCGTTATTACCAACTCTATATTTACTAAATAATAATTATTGTCTTACTTTTGTCTGCTTATTATGTCCCCAGAACTGGTTGGTGAATCTGGCTTCAAATTAGTCCATGGTTGTCACCTCATCAGACACCATCTCCCACCAAACCAAAGCATCATCCTTTAGAAAGCTGCCCATCATCAGCAACTTTTTCTCGTCCCCTGGCACACCTTCCAAGCTGGCTTGAATCTTTTTAAGAAAATTGGATTTGTTGTTGTTATTCCATAAAATTTTGGTAACGTTTCAATTGGTATTGATACAGGAATATACGTGGGCATATTTACTTGATTCTTCTCTCGTCTCACTGCTTCTATTTTCTTCTCTAATCTTTCTCCCAGATAATCCATTTTTTGTTCTGAGAATTGTCTTCTTTGTGTTTCTTCTGATAACTTGCTATTTAAATACGTTATATTTTCCTCTTTCCGCTTTGTTGCCGTTGTCGCGGTCGAGGCAAGACGTGTTTAATGCAGCTCAGATTAACTCGAAAATAACGAGCAACATCGAACAAACAATATAGTGAAACGGTGTAGTGATTACAGATATTAAACACAGATTAATAACTGTTATAGTAGTACAGAGACATATAAACATTTAAATCGGTATTAAATAAAGTCAATATTAGTGCCGATACCGTGCTGTGACCTCCGAGCAGTTGAAGCGGGAATCAGTGCGTACGAGAGACAGAGACAAAAAACCAGGCAAAGGTCATCCTAGCAGTAGAACGTACGAGCGATACGACGACCTGTGTGTACGGGGCCGGTCTGAATAAATATTCCGAAGAGATGAGTAGTGACAAAGAATATACGATGGATGAGGGAAAACGAAGGAAAGGTAGGAGCAAATTAGACACTATATTTAACAAAAGCGCCAAAATGCAAAGAACCCCAGATGAGAAAAGTAAACAAAAGCAAGAGGAAAGTCCAAACAGAAGAGAGAAGCCGGAACAAAATGATAAATTTTAAAATTTGATGGAAATAATCCTACAAATGAATAAAGATTTAAAAGAAGAATTACAGGAAATAAAAAATGAACAGAGACAAAGTAAAGAAGAAATTAAAAAATCAGAGAAGAAAATATGGAGCTTAGAAAAGAGAATAAAATACTGAAAGAAGGACTACAAGAAGTAAATAATAAACTCGATAGAATAGAATCGGAGAGAAGAAGAAATAATGTAGTAGTCCATGGCCTTCCCTTAAACACAAAGGAAGACACAACAGTCTCTGAGCAAATGTACACCTTCCTAAAAAAGAACTTGGAAGTAGATATCGACATACGAACTGTAAAAAAACTGGGAGACAGAATCTGGTTAATAGAGCTACAGAACACAAAAGATAAATACGACATTATGAGAAATAAAAGTAAACTAAGGAAAATAGAGGAGCATAGAATTTACATAAATGATGATATGACCAAGGAACAAAGAGAAATACAGACAAAAATCAGAACACAAGCGAGAGAAGAGGAAAAGGAAGGTAATAGGGTTCAAATCGACTTCCGGAAATTAATTATTAATGCACAAAAATGGGTATGGAATAATCAACAAGGCAAACTAGTGAAATATAAAGGAGATAAAGAGAAAAAAAAACTAGTAAGTAATGGGGTGGAGGAGGATGATAAGGATGACGGACGCAGATATGGAAAAGGTAACGAGAAAATAAAATCACAAAAAAGAAAAGGAACGAGCTTGAATTTACGAAATGGAAAATAGGTACATGGAACATTACAAGTATAACAGGGAAAGAAAAAGAATTGGAAAAAGAATTCGAAGAAATGAGTTTGAATATACTGGGTATAACTGGAGTAAAAAAAGAAAGGGAACGGAATAGTTAAAACCGCTGAACAAAACACTGATATACAGTGGAGTTTCAGAGGAATGCAGAGCCGCAGCCGGTGTTGGATGTATAATACATAGAAGAATAGAGAAACAACTGTACAATTGGAAAGCCTAGACAGAAAGAATATTGGCAATAGAAATGAGGGAAGCGAATATTTTTATTAAAACAGTAATAGTGGTGTATGGCCCCAACGAAGATGAGAAAGCAGAAACCAAGGACAGGTTTTGGGAGGATCTGACGAGAGCGACGGAAGAAGCAAAAGGAATGATATTTATAATCGGCGATTTTAACAGTAGAGTTCGTAAGAAGGACGAAGTATATAACAGGTCCATAGGAATACATGGAGAAAACAAGAGAAATAATAATGGTAAAAGAATGTTGGAATTCTGTCTAATGCACGACTTGGTTATTACGAACACTTACTTCCAACACAAGGAAATACACAAATACACTAGAGAAGTTCAAAGTAGAAATGAAAGGTCTATAATAGATTATATATTGGTGGAAAATAACAATAGAACAGTAGTAATGGACACTAAATTTAAAAGGGGTCCAGAGATAGGCAGTGACCACTTCTTAGTGGTATCAAAGATCAGGGAAGAAAAAAAATATATCACAAAGAACAATAATATAAACGGACAAAAGAAACCCCAGGCTGAGACAATAAAGTCGTATAAATTAAGAAATCCAGACATAGCAAGAAAATATACAAAAGCAATAACGGATAAGATAGAAAAGATGGAGGCAAGTAGTGTGGATAAAAATGCAGACCAAATATGGAACTACTTTAAAGAAACTGTGATAGAAATAAACAGAAATATGTGGAGTGAGTAAGAAAAGAAAAGACAAAAAGCAGACTGTGTGGTGGACAAATGAAATTAAGGAACAAATAAAGAAAAAGAAAGAGACATGGAAGAAGTATCTATCAGCAAAGACAATACATAATTATGAGCTTTACAAAAAACGAAAGGAAGAAAGTAAAGGAACTTGTAATAGAGTCAAAGAAAAACAGCTGCAAAGAATTTGAAGAGAGGATGGAAATAAACAGCAGCGAGAATCAAAAGCTGTTATATCGTATATTAAAGACGTTTAGACAAGAAAGAACGCATGAAATTATCCACATTAAAGGTCATATGGGAAATTTAATAATGGAACAGGAAGAAATAACGAAAAGATGGAAAGAATATTTTTAAAAACTGCTGGAAGGAAAAGAATTAGAGAGAGACACTACAATTAAGCAACAAATGATAACAAAAGAAACCGAGGGAAAAGTAGATATGCAGGAGTTGGACGAAGCAATTAAAAAGTTGAAGAATGGTAAAGCACCAGGATACGATAAAATAAGCTCAGAAATGATAAAACATATCGGACAAAAAGGAAAAGAAATGATGCTAGATATGTATAATAAAATTTGGGACCAAGAACAATTACCTAAAGACTGGAGGATGACATTGATAGTACCAATATATAAAAAAGGAGATAAGAAGGACTGCAATAATTATAGAGGTATATCCTTAATAAGTACAGCCATGAAAATTTATGAACAAATATTGGGAAATAAATTGAAAGACAAAATCGAGGAGACACTAGAAGAATCACAAAGCGGGTTCAGACGCGGAAGTAGTATACATGATCATATATTCTCCATTAGACAAATAATAGAAAAGGCACGACGAGAACAGAGAAAGGTTGGGGAATATGGCATTTGCGGATCTTAAAAAAGCATTTGATAAGGTACCAAGAGAAAAAGTGTGGAATTCACTAAAAGAAAGAAATATAAACGACAAGTTTATTAGGGTAATTAAACAAATATATGAAAATAATATTAATGCCGTAATAACTAATAACACGATGTCAGACCCATTTACTTCCCAATCCGGCCTGAGACAAGGAGGAAGCTTGAGCCCACTATTGTTTATAACATTTATGGACGAAATTATAAAAAAATGCACTAGACAAAGTAAGAAATTCAGTGTAGGTTACCACAACCTACAAAGAGTAGAAATATCGGAGGGAGCTTTCGCAGATGATATTGTGATTGTTGCCAAAAGCGAGAGATTTACAACGTAATGTTAGCATATGGCATAAAGAGCTAGAAGAACACGGTATGAAAATAAACAAAAACAAAACAAAAGTTATGGTAACAGGAAAGGAGCACACCGAAATAAAAATAGATATAGAAGGAGTAAACATAGAGCAGGTGAAAACATTTCAGTACCTAGGAGTATTACTAGATGAGGAAGGTACTCAAGAAGCTGAAATAAGTAAAAGAGTTGAAAAAACGATGAAACTTTATTATGCAATGAATAACACATTCATTAGCAAAAATGAAATAACTCGGAAAACAAAACTGAAAGTGTTTAAATCGGTATACAGGCCTGTGTTGACATTCGCATGTGAGTCATCGATTTTGAATGACAGACAAAAAAATAAGATACAGGCTGTCGAGATGAAGTATTTGAGAAGAGTACGACCCGTGACCAAAAGAGAAAAAATGAGAAATAAGGACATAAGGAAAGATCTAGGAATTCAATCGGTTCTTGAATTTATTGAACAAAAACAATTGGAATGGTGGGGGCATCTCATGAGGATGGAAGAATCGAAACCAGTAAGAAAGATATGGGAAGCAAAAATACAACGCAGTAGACAACGGGGAAGACCAAGTCAAACGTAGGACAATGCAGTGACAAGAATATTACAAAGAAAGGACAGGGGATGGGTAGAAGCGAAACAACTAGCACAAAACAGAAAGGAATAGAAGAAGTTTGTTCGCAGTTGAAGCATAAGGGAAACTTTCCCCCACCATATAATGGTAGAAGGAATTACTGATTATATATATATATATTTTCCTCTACTTGTTGTCCTGAAGACAATTGCATGGAGTCCATACCCCTTGTTAAATCTTCCTCTTGGCTCATGTTATTTAATGCAATTATTTTATTGACAGTGCCTACCTCCATTTCTTTTTGTTTTACCATCATCGCATCCATCTTTTGCTCCATTCTTTTCTCTCTCTCCATCATTATCTGCATCCTTTCCTGCATTTTTATTAGCATGTCCATCATCATATCCCTGTTTACCCTGTCGTGCCCCTCTTCATGTATGGTGTTTACTTGACCTATTCTTGCCCTTGCTTCTTCCAAAGATTCCTCGCTTCTTCATCTTCCTGTATGGTGTTTACTTGAACTATTCTTGCCCTTGCTTCTTCCAAAGATTCCTCGCTTGCAGTTTCTTGTCTTGACTTCCTCCATTCTCCTCCATTCTTTGCTGATGTCATTATTGCTTCCATCTTCGTGCTCTGTTTCTTACTCACTACCAATACTGCTTCTGTCGAGCCCCACGTTGGCCTTGCCAAAAATATGCTATGAATAATGGGTTGATAATTTAGCACGCCACCATCCACAACTAGTATTCCCAACTAGGTTTTCTCAGCCGGTGAATTTTCAAATCTGAGACCCCTAACTTCTCGGGTGCCACTTAGGAAAGGCGTGTCTAAAATATGGGTTGAGCGCCAGTACACTTGTACACTGGTCGTGGTGATGATAGCGTGTTCAACTGCGATGACTACTGCTTTGTTTCGATCAGACCCGTACACTCATGATTTGTCACCAGTAATGATTCTGTTACTGAACTTCGCATCCCTTTCGGCATTTTCTTTCAGCTCTGTACACAAATAAACACGGTGTCGTTTTTTTCAACGCTGAGTAACCTTGGCACACATTTCGGCAGCAATACGCCGCATGTTGAGAAACACCATACGACAAGCCGACAATGTTTAAATTTCATGGATTGCATTTCTTCGATCTTGCAGGAAAGTATCACGTACTTTTGCCACACACGTCCATTTCAAAAACGGTTGTACTACTCACAAGTTTGCGTCTAGCCCAAAGTATCCTCACAATCGCTTGTTTAAGCATTTTCAGAGTTTCCGTTGCCATTTTATCAAGTATCAAGTACGTTCTTTGCTCTTTCACATCAGACAATACAATGTCGCAATATAACTCAAACACAACTCAGCAAATATAAATACAAAAGCTGTTTGTCACCACCTAGCAAAATACCGTTTGACAGACTAACTTTGTATAAACGTAGCTCACACCAATTAATGCTACAGAATGCTAGTACACATCCCTTCGCGCACTACATTCAAATTCCGGAAATTTATGGGTAGCACTTCATAGCACTATCCAGGTTTGTATGTGGAATTTCATAACTGTTCACATGTACATGCTATTTACTTATGATTATAAATCTTATTTTTAGTATTAATGTGAATCTCAATTGTTTAATTGGTACAGTATACCACTGTTTTGTAATTAATTAATTAGTTTCATAGCTATTATTTGTTCTATTTCTTTAGATTTTATAATTATCGCCATTTAGTTGTTTTTTAGCAATGTCGCGAATCGGTCAAAGAAAATGCATGTTAACTTGTAATTTACCAAGTAAATAAACTATTTTATTTAGATAAAAACATTATTTTTAAACTAGTACAATGAGGTTACCAAACTTTCGCAAAACAGTGTTAGCTCAAAAGCCGTACAAGTTTAAAGCGTTTAAAGATGCTTTTATTATACTTTTTCTGGCGATGTTACATAACGTGGTTTCAAAAACTTTCCTGATTATGTTAGGCTGTTTTTTAAGTAATTAAGTAATCAAAGATCGGTACGCATACGAAGCTTTGTCAAACTTCAAATTCTGATAGTCATATGTAAATTCAAATTATAAACGCTCATACTTTTTAACAATTTACATCTTGTTGTATTATTTCTTTATATTTACATTGGATGCTAGGTCTAGTTAAGTAGAACCCGAAAAATATAGCCCTAAAATATATAAACAATATTAATAGTTTCAAGAGAAATATACTTGTGAGACTGCCCGTCTGACAATCCCAAGTTTCATTTATTAATCTAGTAGAACCCACAGCAATTATTCTAATAAAATTAGTGAAATATAGCCAAGTGTTTTATTCTCAACATTTAATGGAAAATATGTTTCATTTTCATTACTGATAATGTATTTACTTTTATTGATTATTCAATTTATCAAGTTTTCATATAATAATAGTTTTTCAATTTTAGCAGTATATTTTTTAAATTTTTTAACCTCCAAATACAACTAAAACTGTCATCGTAGTTTTGTAAACATTGTTGACAATAAATACGCATCTCCTTTATATATATATATATATATATATATATATATATATATAGTAAACCTAATCAGTAGGCGATTAAAGGTCTGTATATTACTTCAAAATATATGTATTTAAAAAACTCTACATGTTTCGGCTGTATACGCCTTTATCAAGAGAATACAAAATATTTTGTATTCTCTTGATAAAGGCGTATACAGCCGAAACATGTAGAGTTTTTTAAATACATATATTTTGAAGTAATATACAGACCTTTAATCGCCTACTGATTAGGTTTACCATATCATACCAAGGTCACGAAGTTATTATATATATATATATATATATATATATATATATATATATATACATATAATATACCAAATAATGCGTTGAATACAATGCTTGATATTTATAAACGTTAGTACATTTGAATGTTATCAGTAGAGAACGAACGCAATTTCCATAAAACGCAATCGGCAATTGGAATTGTGTAAAACGTCGCTCAGTACATCCCGGCGTAATTCAATGAAGTATTTGTTTGACTTACCCGGACACCTGGTCTCGCCGCGATAACAATGGACAAGCCAGCTATTGTATTCGGAGAATATAGTGTTTTTTAAAGTGTTTTCATGAGCGTAGATAGAAGCGGGATTTTTATAATGTATTTTATTTATTTGTTTATATTTCGTAAGATAAATAAAGTGCTGTGAGTAAGTTTCTTGTTTTCATAGTTTTAACTGTTAATTACATCGGAATTTTTGTGATAGATCCTGTTTAATATCGTTTGATTGAATCTATTTCTACCAATTATTTCGACGTAAGAGTGCATTGAATTTCGTTCAGTTTCAATAACTTACGCACACATTTTTAGTTTTCATTTATTTAGATCTAGAGCATTGTTTAAGTTACTTTTTCACACATGATATGGAAGAATGTCGAGAACGGCATTGTAAAACAATGGCGAGTTGGATTGACGGTCATACTGATTGTATGTCCATTGTCAGTGATTCCGAAATTTATTCAAAATCCGTAAAATATCGTCAAAAATTCGTCACTTAGGATCGCAAACACATCTGAACTCTGTAAAACTTTTATGGCGGCTAATATTCCATTAAATAAACTTAGCAATCCCACTTTAAAAATATTTCTGAAAAAATATACTGGTCGAAATGTTCCTGATGAATCAACTTTACGCAAATATTATGTTTCTAGGTGCTATACGAGAACAGTAGAACGCATTAGAAGCCATCTTTTAAATCAATACATATGGAGTCGCGCCGACGAAACGGTGGATACGTTAGGACGCTGTGTGGTAAATGTTGTAGATGGTGTACTACATCCAACTATTCCCTATAACTCATATGTAATAGCAACAAGTGTTATAAATAGAGTTTATGCGGAAACAGTTGCTGAAACCATTAAGGAGAATATGCAAAAAATGCTTCAGTGATAGTGCTGCGTATATGTTAAAAACAGGCAGACTATTGAAGAAAACATATTCTAATATGCTGCATATTACTTGTGTAGCACATGCTCTCCACAGAATCTGTGAATATATCAGAGACACTTTTCCGGAAGTTGATAGACTTGTATCAGCTTTTAAAAAAGTTTTCAGAAAAGCACCATTGAGAGTAGCTCTTTTCAGGGAAAAATTTCCATCTCTGTCACTGCCTCCCACTCCAGTAATAACTAGATGGGGAACATGGCTGGAAGCTACTAGTTATTATGCTGAGAATTTCGATAGTCTAAAACATTTCGTAACACTGCTAAAGGAGGATGCTAGAAGTATTGGTGAGTGCAAGGAGCTCACACAAATCCCAAATTTAAAAAATCAGTTGTACTTTCTTCACGAACACTTTGGAAAATTGCCAAAACTAATCACTTATTTTTAAAATCGAAATCTCAAATTAAATGACGGATTAACCACATTAGATGTGGCTGTTAATAATTTGAAAAGTATTCCAAGTGACTTCGGATGTGGCCTTCGGCAAAAGTTTGAAGCAATTCTTAATAGAAATCCAGATTTAATTACATTGCAGCAATTATGTATGGAGACAATTCCACAAAATCTAACGGCTAAATATGAAGAAATAGAAGAATATTTCCAGTATGCACCTATAACCAGTTGCGATGTAGAAAGGACGTTTTCTATTTATAAGGATGTACATAATTCAAAGAGAACAAAATTGACAGAAGAAAACCTTGAGAAACTATTCCTAGTCAATATTAATACTCCTTTACTCAACCTGAACGACAAAATGAACAAATAATAATGTTCCAATTATAGAAAAAAAATTAAAAACTTTAAAAATACAATTTTTCAACAAATACATATTGCAGTGAACTGTGCCTTTGCTTATTAGGTCAGCGCACGACAATTGTCCGGATGCCTTCAGTCGTAGATACTACTGCTTGAAACCTCCTTCTCTCAAGCTTTCCCTGGTATCTCTCCAGAGAAAGATGTGAAAAAAATAACAAAAGTCAAAT
Source organism: Melolontha melolontha (assembly GCA_935421215.2). Taxonomy (NCBI): domain Eukaryota; kingdom Metazoa; phylum Arthropoda; class Insecta; order Coleoptera; family Scarabaeidae; genus Melolontha; species Melolontha melolontha. The sequence goes on from OW285235.1 coordinate 141,628,280, forward strand.
AAAAGGTCTCAATCACACTTAATTATTTTATTTAAAAAAAATTAAAAAAAGAAAACCCTTTTCAAAATGAAAAGGGAGCTAAAGCCTGATTAACAGTAGCTGGGAGGAAACAGTCTGTGTGATAAATAACACGCACACAGAGAAAACCTCCTATGAATCGCGAGCAAACATAAAACTATTAGACTGTTAAGAAAATTTCCAATTTCGAAATCTAAATTATAAACCCAAACAAATCAACCGTAAAAAACTAAACGTCAAACACGAAATTAACTTTACTCGTGCGCAAATAAACACAAGGACAAATCTCCCCTCCAATCCTGACCTTCAAAATCTTTTGAAATCCTGTGACATGAAAAACTCCCTCAACAAAAAATGGTAATTTTCTTAGCTTTCTATATTGTACGTTAGTATAAAATAATAATAATAAAAAATCAATTAAAAAATATACGAGATCAAAACCACTCGTAAGAAAACGTATATGAAAGTTAAATACATATAAAACAAATAAACCCGACTTTAAATCAATTCTACATGAATGTAAAAATTATGTTTTTTACACTCGACTATACAAAGCAACGAATTTGATATCTCTGTTCTAAACCGGCAAAATAAGCAGGCATCGGACATCTCCAGTACAAAATAATACCGCAAGTCGGAACAACTTCCGATGTAAAATAATAATAATACAAATCCGGTCAAAACAATAATCCCTAAATTTACACATTTAAATATACAATATAAAATCAAAGTACATTTTAAATAAATGTCATAAATACAATATAAATTCAATATAATTCTTCTACGGGGAAAAAGTTCACTGCACATCCCCAAAATTATTCAATAGACAAGCCTGAACATACCAAAATCTTTTTCATCGAACAATTTTCAGCACTCGTATCACTCACGTCAGTATCGCACCCTGACATATAAATTTTCCTCGCACTCACATGTTGCATGACGTCAAACGGGATCATCCTCGTTGAACAGCAGTGGTGAAGCGAACGGTTTCAAATTTTCCCATATACTTTTCATTTTCTTATAAAATATCGACTTTCCATTTTCAAAACTCATTCAGTCATGTCATATTTATTTTCTTAACGTTTTCCATAAATAACTTCACGTCATTTTAACTTTTGACATTCTGCAATAGGTTTGTTGCCATGCATCACAGACGAAAGAACCACTCCAGAGGAACAGTCTTCGTCGAATCATCGAGCTCTTCCTCGATCTCCTGGGTGTGCTTCTCTCCATGGATATCATAAACAAAAAAATACATCATTTGTAAAACTTCTTACTCAAAACCATTATCATAATTGTTAATAAACTATCATATTATCATCTAACGTTTTCTCATAAACATTTCCATAAAATAATTCCTCCTACCATATATTCTTCTTTTAATTATATTTATTTCAATTAATCGTCTTAATAAATCATCATCATACATTTTTTATAAACATTTCCCATAAACAATTCTTCTTACCATAAATTCTTTTTTTTCATTAAATTTTCAATCGAAACTTCTTCTTAATTAAACATCATAATTTTTATTATTATTATTACCCATATAATTATTATAGCCACTGCTACTATATTCTTTTCATCAACATTAAAAATTTCATCCACCTTCTTCATTCAATCATAATTTTATTTTTCATAATTAATCTTCTTATAAATAACTTTATATTTCGCTAGAATAAATCTACTCATCAACAAATTCAATCACACATCAAGCATCAATTGCTATAAATAACTTTTCTGTCATTAGAAACAAACTCCTATTTTGCTTTAAATAACTTCTCTGTTACACAGAGTTACCAACTTCTTCAAATATTAACAAATTCATATTTTTAAATACATCTTGTCTTTTAATCAGAGTTACAAATTTATTTCTCTGTTACACAGAGTTACAAACTTCTTCTTTAATTACATATAATTATGCAGTAATACAATCTTCTTCTTTTTATAAACAAATTCCCATATTCAAACCATCGAACAATTCCATAATTTAATTTCCAATCAACTTCATCAAACTTTTTCCTACTGTACTATTTACTGTTACCATTTTTATACTTCATTAATTTACATTTTCCAATGCATATAATTATATAATATATATATATATATATATATATATATATATATATATATATATATACTTTCGCCGACAATAACTCAATTTTTAAATAATTTCTTTCAAATTTTATATAAATTTTCTTTCTATTTAGAACATTTTCCTTATAAATATATTACTTAATTAACTTTTAATAAATTCATTATCATTTTCTCCCATAAATCCATTAAACCAGATCCATTTCTTTTTAACTAATATTTTTAATTATTCAATAAATCAAATTTCAAATTCCTAATTTAATTGTCCTAAGGCACATCATATTTCTCGCACAATAAAATTTTCAATAGTATACAACATCTTGTTGGGCCTATCTAAAATTCCTGACTGTAATCAAGTTCTGATTTCTTTTTCTTCACCTTAATCTGAATATTAAAATTAGTTCGAGTGCTTCTGTATCTAGTACCTTTATGATTAAAATTAGGTCTAGTACTTTTGTGATTACCAATTTTTAAAATACTTGAATTACTACAATAATAATAATGATAAGCTCTATGTGCAGAGGCCATTTTACTTTTATTTCTTTGCATATTGTTATTTTTATACGTAGGAACTGCCTGACTAATTTTTAAATTAAGATGTCTTCTCAATTTAGACACCCTGTATACTTCATTATTTCCCTTAACCAAATATTTTAAATTAGAGTGTCTCCTAATTATATTTGATTCTCTTTTCTTATTATAATAATTAATATCTAATTTATTAATTAAAATTTCCTTTCTTACCCCTTTTTTCCTTTCCCAGGGTTGACTAATGAATATATCCTTGATTCCGTCTATGGCGTTCACCTCGTCAGGTAGCATATCCTCCCTGGTTATCGCAACATCTTGTAGACAAATTTCTGTCTTCGGCAGTTCATTTTTTATATCCGGCACATTCTCTAAACTCGCTTTAATCTTTTCCTCCAACTCTTTTCTAATTTCCACTTCTTCCTTTAATTGTTCTTCCATCTGGGCCATTCTTTCTTCTGCCCTTTCCCTCTTTTCTATTTCTTCTTTGAGTTGACTATTTAACGCCATGATATCTTGTTCCATGGTTCGGTTTATCGCCCCTAATTTCACCACCTTATCCATCCTCTTCTGCAATTCTTCCACTAGCATTTCCATGAGCCTCCTATCACTGACTCCTCTGAAGGGTCTTTCTTCATGCATGGCACTATTGTTACCTGTGCTTTGTTCCATATTCATTTTACCATCCATTTCTTTTTCTATTATATTAATTTTGTTATATTTTAATTTGCATTTTGTTCGCCTCTTCTATGTTCGCTCCACTCGTATTGAATTGCACCATAAAATGATTGCTTTATCTTTTTCTTTCTTCTGTGTTCGCCTCACGTTGGGTTTGCCATAAAAGGTGCAGTGAACTGTGCCTTTGCTTATTAGGTCAGCTCACGACAATTGTCCGGATGCCTTCAGTCGTAGATACTACTGCTTGAAACCTCCTTCTCTCAAGCTTTCCCTGATATCTCTCCAGAGAAAGATGTGAAAAAAATAACAAAAGTCAAATAAAAGGTCTCAATCACACTTAATTATTTTATTTTAAAAACAGAAAAAAAAGAAAACCTTTTTCAAAATGAAAAGGGAGCTAAAGCCTGATTAACAGTAACTGGGAGGAAACACTCTGTGTGATAAATAACATGCACACAGAGAAAAACCTCCTATGAATCGCGAGCAAACATAAAACTAATAGACTGTTAAGAAAATTTCCAATTCCGAAATCTAAATTATAAACCCAAACAAATCAACCGTAAAAAACTAAACGTCAAACACGAAATAAACTTTACTCATGCGCAAATAAACACAAGGACAAATCTCCCCTCCAATCCTGACCTTCAAAATCTTTTGAAATCCTGTGACATGAAAAACTCCCTCAACAAAAAATGGTAATTTTCTTAGCTTTCTATATTGTACGTTAATATAAAATAATTCAAAATTTCTAATAAATACAAATATCAAATTATCGTGAAACATAATTTATATAATGCAAATGTATAAACAGTACTTACGTACGTAACACTTTTACACAGAGAAAACCTATAGTAGCGAGAGATACCAAATTTAATTTATCAATTAAAAAATATAAGAGATCAAAACCACTCGTAAGAAAATGTATATGAAAGTTAAATACATATAAAACAAATAAACCCGACTTTAAATCAATTCTACATGAATGTAAAAAATTATGTTTTTTACACTCGACTATACAAAGCAACGAATTTGATATCTCTGTTCTAAACCGGCAAAATAAGCAGACATCGGACTTCTCCAGTACAAAATAATACCGCAAGTCGGAACAACTTCCGATGTAAAATAATAATAATACAAACCCGGTCAAAACAATAATCCCTAAATTTACACATTTAAATATACAATATAAAATCAAAGTACATTTTAGATAAATGTCGTAAATACAATATAAGTTCAATATAAGTCTTCTACGGGGAAAAAGTTCACTGCAATATGTATTTCGTAATTTTATCGATCACCACCCGTTTGTTTTCCAATTATATAAATAAAATTAAAAACTTTATAAATACAACTTTTCAACAAATAAATATGTATTTCGTAATTTTATAGATCACCACCCGTTCGTTTTCCAATTATATAAATAAAATTAAATATTTTAGCCTTTCGCCAGTACTGCACTGGGTGGTAAGCGTGTCCGTTCTCTAGTTATCAACATCTTAAACAATATTTGCAAAAGTTCTAAACATTTATTTTCTTTCAGGTTACTTTATTTATACCACCAAGCATTGAAGCGTTTATATATGACTTGTTTTCGTCTAAATTAAGCATTTAAAATCAATGGTATTTTACTAGAACTGTTATCAACGATAGATATTTGTTTTAAAGAAAAACTTATTTACCGTAATCTTAGATATGAGCTTCCTTTAATACCAGAAATAATTCTAATATCGCTTATTACGTGTTTGTAAATGATTACGTATTAGTTTTCTTTGTTACTTATCCCCACTCTGTATGCCGATCGCGAAGATTTGATCGAGCAGAGTCGTAGAACGGCGCCGAATATCGGGGAGTCGTTATCCCGTTCTCGTTCAACACGTGCTTTCTAATTTCAGGGCTTAATTTGCCTCATTATGTAGAGTATCGTGTAGCCTCCTGTCTTCAGGTTTTTTTTAGTAACACGTTTTAATTGAAAGCATCAATTACCCGTAGGGGATCTTTTTGGACGAGAGTGTATCGTTTGTCCCTAACGATAGATCTTAGTTGTGTTCTAAATTTAAAAAACAATTGTAAAATTCTGGTTTCTAATTTTTTACATTCATTTATTTCATTTAATTTTTATTTGTTTTGTTTTTTTTGCATCCCTATAACAGATGTTTTTTTGCCTGTGCTACTGTCGCAATTCCGGCCGTTGAAACATCTCGATTACTTGTTTTCCCGGCCTACCGCAGGAGCTTTTACCATGACCTGCTACCAACGACAATGGGAGAGAGTAATCAAAGTTAATTCTTCCCTACGGAGACGGGCACACAAGCTAAGATTTTTTATTGCTTTTGACTTCATTCAGTATTATCTTATTTAACTTTATCACCGTCACTTAATTTAAGTTCTTTTCTTTTGTAATTACACGATTGAAATCACAATTTAGCCAGTAAATAATATTTAATTTAGTTCTACGTATTAAAATATTAAGATTCAGTTTTCTATATACATATTCAATTTTTTTTAAATTTTTTATAGCTGCGTAATTCTAAGCATCATATAAATTTTATTTAATTAATTTAATGACATCATTTATTAGATTTTTATTTGGTTTGCTATATTTTAAACGATTAAAATTTATTTCAAGAGTACAAAGTAATTAATTACACATATGTCTTTAACAAAAAACAACTTTTGTTTTAAATATATAAAGAACTGTCCCTTGAGTTCTTCTTGGTTGCTTTTTTTTGCAAAGAACGGACAACACATTTGAAAGAAACGAACACGTGTAATTGTGACGAACAAACATAACATGTGATTGTGCGAAAATTCCATTTGTTCGTCACAATTACACGTGTTTGTTTCTTGTAAATGTGTTGTTCCTACATTTTAAACTGTAACTTCAAAATCAATTATGTGTACGCTAGTTGTTATAAGTCATATTCCTTTTAAAATATTGTAAACATTATGTATAGCGATGCGGGTAATTTCTCCATAAAAAAAATAGTTCACATTTGTAAGTATTAACGCCTCTATATAGTTCCTAAGTAGTTAATTTGTTTCCATCTATTCTTAAACTGACCCCTTGAGGAACAATACAGTCTTTATGCGAAATATTGGGAGAAAAAATAAAGAACTGACTTAAGTAATAGAGTTTAATTTTGCTGAATTCCCAAAAAAAATTCCCTTCCATATATATATATATATATATATATATATATATATATATATATATGTATGTATGTTACTCTTGATGTTCTCGCGGACATATGATGAAGGTGTAGTTTCTCGGGTTCTTGGCCGCGTGTGAGATTTGTCCTGAAAAGGACTATTTACTCTACGTTTCAACGAGATCGCACTCGTCATCTTCAGGAGCTAGTCGGTCTGTCACAGGTTAGAGCTGGATGGAGATCGTCTGATGATCAGACGATCTCCAGCTCTAACCAGCGACAGACCGACTAGCTCCTGAAGATGACGAGTGCGATCTCGTTGAAACGTAGAGTAAATAGTCCTTTTCAGGACAAAACTCACACGCGGCCAAGAACCCGAGAAACCACACCTTCATATATATATATATAGGTAAAATTCCTTCGGGTGTAAAATGCTGGATTAAATTGTTTCTAATATGTATATAATTTTACTGTTAATAAAAACAGAATAAAACGATTTGTTACTACGTAACATTTAGAAACTTTATTCGTTTCTTCATCAGACCTATCAAATTATTTACGGATTAACCATACAAAGTAAAATAAAATGTAAAAATGTACTTACATTAGCAATTAAATTCATAAGTGATCTTATAGAATGAAGACACCAAATTTGAAATTATATTTTGTTTTTATTTACATTAGAATAAAACAAAACTATTACGAAAAGTGCGAAACATTTTTTAAGAATTTAAAGAAAACAAATTTTATCGTGTAATGGTTCAAAACTGCATTAGACAAAGGCCGAACAACCATACACTACGAAGAAAGTCTTGTGAAACGATAAGGGATACAAAAAACAGATGTGGCAAAAATATATACTTAAATATGTCACAATTTGAATTAAAATCAAATTGAAATACTGGGATTAGACACAAAATCAGACTAGAAGATATAATTCTTTTGAAATAATTATTTTCGCTGAATAAGCATTTACACTATTAAAATTGACATTGTCTTTGTAAGTACTTATAATTAATATGCGGCGGTGCGTCATCTTGAAGAAATCACATTTGCCGACGTACATTCAAAGGAACTTCTTCCAATAGTTCCATCAACTGATTTTGCAAAAACAAGAGATAATCATATCCATTCAATCGATTTGGCAACACAAAGGGGCCAATTAATTGTCCGTTGACTAGCCCAGCCCAAACGTCTATCGAAAATCTGAGCTGAAAATGATTACATGTGAAGTTTCGACAGTCCAGATATAAGTATTACAACAGTCATTTATGCCGTTATGTGGAAACGTTGCTTCATCAGTTGCCAATACTATGGGAGAAAAGTTTGGAATTTCAGCATGTTTTTATAGAAACTATCGGCAAAATTGTAAACGTAAAGGATGATCTTCATGTTGTAAAGCCTGTACTTTTTGTTCCAGGAAAGGATACAATTGATTCTCGCGCAGTGGCGTCAGACAATTCTATTCTGTACATTTATTTGGAGAGATATTTTTCGGGTACTACTAGAAGGATTTTCATCGATAAGATTTAAGACTTCTTCTTCGGCATCTAAAATTCGTTGGTGTCGGCCAGGTCCACCATTCCGACGTTGACGTGTTTGTAGTACACCAGTTTCTCGTGCACGGATTACTAGAGTGGTGATTTTTTGTGGAATAGGTGTTAGCCTGTTAAGAAACCGCTCAGCGTACAATCGACTTAGGGCAGCAGAATTCTCTCGTACTGTCCATAAATTAACAACATGTCAACGTATTCACTGTTGGTGCGATGGACCATTTTTTACTTTCCTTATTAGGATTTATTCGGAAGAATGTATGTCAGTGCAGTGACAACTGATGAAATAGCTTGACAGATGGGAAAAGTTACTGACATTAGTCTACTTAGTAAAAAATTCACTGATAACCTATAGTTTGAATTTATATTTACTTTGCACATGTTCAAGTTATTATTGTGCAATTTTTGTTAAGATATTTTTACGTTAATGACCTTTTTTTAAAATGTTTAATCACCCCTTGAAAATAGAATCACAAGACCGTAAATACCCTGTATATACTTGAAATTTTGTTAAAGTTATCAAATGTCGAAAATGTATTAATCTTAGCTCTCAAAGTTTCGGTACCGTTAAGCGGAACTCGTTCTAGAGAAAACATTGGACACTGGCTTAGTCCAACGAAACTACTTTTATTACTTAGTTATGTATTCAGCCTAGTTAATTCATACCTAAATTCACTTTATTGCTTAATAATATTCCGTACATTATTAACGAAGAATGAAACATGCTATTTTTATTGTTTAAATACAACAATATATTATAGATTCTTTTTGACTTTCTCCTCTTCATGTGAATTTAGACGTGGTCGGCATAAATTGGTTTATAATATAATGCGTATTTATTTTTAATAACCACACCATCCTGTTTCGTGCCCATTGATGCATTATAACTGTAGCGACTAACCGAGTTCAACCTATATGCATTCACATGTGCTGAATGTTTATTTAGTAAATACAGTGGAATACTAAACATTTGTATTTTCATGTACCTGTATATATTTATTGTACGCAAGCCTGGAATATATATTTTATGTAACTAATTTACTATTTGAAACAATGTACTTCTCAGAAGATATTAAGACTTCACATATGTACTTATATTTTTAATGTTTTAAATAACTTTTATCTCTATTAGGCGCATTTAAATATGTAAATAGAAGATTAATGGCTTGGTTTTAGATGACTATTAAATTTTATACCTGTAATTTGTTAAATATTTTGTATCTTAAATATATTTTTTTATAAAAATTGCGTTAATTGCCAGTAGATTTGACCTAACATATAAATTTATTAACGTATAAACAAAGTACTAAACCTGATTAATACTGGAATTCCGTCTTTGGAACTACTTTCTTCTTGGTAGACATTTCGTCGGAAGTCTTTGCTGTTGTTGCAGTGAAACTGAAAGTCTGTTAGTTAGGTACAGATTTATTTAGGAATTGTGCCGAGTTATGATGGAGTTTTTGAGATAGAAGGGTTTGCCAGGTATTGTGATGACGGATACTGTCGGATACCGTCATCACGGTTGATATTATTGAGTTGCTTTAGGATTTCTACGTATTCACATATTTTACGGTTACTGTAATAGGGGTTGCGGGATAGAATCTGGGCAGATTGAAGTTGAAATGCAAGTGCATGTGCCAATGTATGTTCTACAATTCCACCTATCAAAATAATAACAACTATAATAATGATAACGATAATAGTAGTAATATTACTTACTCGTCAAAATTATGACACATAAAAGAAACTAGTTGATCTAAGCATCGAACGGTTGTTATAAGAAAAATTATAGAAATATTCGCATTTATAAAGTAAACAATCTTGATATAAGAAAGCGAAAATATTAAAATAATGTAATCAATAACTGCGGCAATTTTAACGAATTTCTTATTTAATATATCTAGTTACCACTGCGCGTACAATGTATTTTTAATAATTACAATAGTTGATAGCAAACAATAGAATGTAGTTGTTTAAATTAAAAAATGCATTAAAACCTCTCAGTTGAAGATTCGCTTTAATTATACATACAATTAAATTTTACGTTAAAGTAATGTAGAATAACTTAAAAAAGTAATAATTACAACGTTGTGTAACAATAAATACAGTGTACGTATCTGTGCTAAAGGCAACGTATTCAAGTGGGTTTCTTATGTTCGTAAGAATTCACGGAAACCGCTTGAAACGTTCCAAAATTGCTCCATTGTTTATTTCTCTCAATCTTCCTTGTACCGATTATGCAGCACTTTACCAGTAACCTTTTTATTTTTTAATAGGTGCATGTGTGTGTGTGTGTGTGTGTGTGTGTGTGTGTGTTGCACATAAATTCTTTACATGGGTGGTCTAAATAATTTTCTTTAATTAAATTTCATTCCTACGAATTTAGAAAAAATAATTAAGTCTATTTAATGAAATTCATTAAAATAAATACCTAATTATAATTTGAGAACATAATCTTTTACATGCACCATTTAATAATATATTACGTAGAATATAATTTAAGGTAAATTTTACAAAGACGAAAGCATTTCTTCAATGAAGGAATTTCATTATTAAATGCAATTAGCTCTTCAAAATATCGTTATATGCTACATAATAAGAATTAGGTTTTGTAATTACTCTATTATATTTGTAACAAATAATTCACTTTTACGACATTTTCTAAAAGAATACTAAAAATAAATACGCAAATCAACAACGGTTTCCATTCAATACACTAAGTACTGGCAACGACTACGGCACAATAGAAATAGACTCTTTAATTCCTAACAATACAACTTCATAGTCCTGATAATAGTTACAATGGAATTTTATCAAGTAAAGGCTGAAACAATCATATACTTCATAGTTGTGTAAAAATTCCTATCCAGTCATGCATATTTGTGTTGCTGTAGACTAGTCAGTGCATGATAGACAAAATTCACTAGAACAACTCTATTACTACATACAATCGAGTCACAGAGGACAGCATGGAAGAACACTCAGCGTTGCTCGCTTGACTGTATGTATTAAGGGAGCTGTGGTGAATTTTGTCATTCCAAGGATCACAAACCGAGGAGCTTATATCAAGACGAAACACATCTATGCACTTTCAGATAGCAATTTTCGCACAAATATGAACTTGTATTGTGTTCTTCACACTCAATTTTAAATAATATTTTGATATTAGTCAAAATGTAGCGCTAGTCACGTTACCATCCTAGTGTACCGAACGGCTTGAGTTATAACAAGCTTACCATGTTACTACGCCAAAGGCCTGGAATGCTAGTGCGGGGGACTATTATTATTATTAGGTTTTTCCCGCTCAATTATGTTTCAAATTGTTTATTAGAAAAGTATGCGAAATATATGTGAAGCTAACTCAAACGTTAATATCATTTAATTCAATTACATACAAAAAAAAGATAGCTAATTAAACTCAAATCAACTACATACCCTTGTATTACCTGACACAGCCACTATGTTGGCGCAACAATTGTTGTTTTACAATCACATATTAATAAATTTTAATAACTTTTCTTTTATATTTTGAATTTTATCTAAGCCAAGTTGCTGGTAAGTATGTACGGGATAGATACAATACGATAGAGGCGTATTCAAGTTTAAAATTCAAGTTTAAAGCGAACTAATTTATAGTATAAAATCTTAAGTGCAATTGTTAGAGAATCACCTTTACGTTTATATAAAGAAGCCTAATGATCGAGGAGCAGAATTGCAGTGTGTTCAGCAACATAATTCTAAGAGATAAATTAGCCACTGCTAATATAAAAGACAATAGCAATGTTATTACTTAGTCTAAATTTGTTTCTATGGAACCAAGCG